>ML112004.1:0-54835 GCA_003697995.1 Taxidea taxus jeffersonii | reverse complement strand
ATCCTATTGGCTAGTATTTTGGTGAGAATTTTCGCATCTGTGTTCATCAAGGATATTGGTCTGTAATTCTCTTTTTTGATGGGATCCTTGTCTGGTTTGGGGATCAAGGTGATGCTGGCCTCATAAAATGAGCTTGGAAGTTTTCCTTCCATTTCTATTTTTTGGAACAGTTTCAGGAGAATAGGAATTAATTCTTCTTTAAATGTTTGGTAGAATTCCCCTGGGAAGCCATCTGGCCCTGGGCTTTTGTTTGTTTGGAGATTTTTGATGACTCTTTCAATCTCCTTACTGGTTATGTGCCTATTCAGGTTTTCTATTTCTTCCTGGTTCAGTTTTGGCAGTTTATATGTCTCTAGGAAAGCATCCATTTCTTCCAGATTGTCAAATTTGTTGGCATAGAGTTGCTCATAATATGTTCTTATGATTGTTTTTGATAATGAAAACACAACGGTCCAAAATCTGTGGGACACAGCAAAGGCAGTCCTGAGAGGAAAATATATAGCGATACAAGCCTATGTCAAGAAACAGGAAAGGTTTCAAATACCCAGCCTAACCCTACACCTAAAGGAGCTCGAGAAAGAACAACAAAGAAAGCCTAAACCCAGCAGGAGAAGAGAAATAATAAAGATTAAAGCAGAAATCAATGAAATAGAAACCAAAAATACAGTAGAACAAATCAATGAAACTAGGAACTGGTTCTTTGAAAGAATTAATAAGATTGATAAACCCCTGGCCAGACTTATCCAAAAGAAAAGAGAAAGGACCCAAATAAATAAAATCATGAATGAAAGAGGAGAGATCACAACCAACACCAAGGAAATACAAACAATCATAAGAACATATTATGAAATACAAACAGGTCATACTTTTGACTCAGGGTAATAAATTAAGTTTGTAAGTAATTAATGTGGCTGCATGGAGAAAAGCTGTTTTGGGTATGAAACATTATTTTAAACTTAGATACAGAACTTATAAGATGTTTTCTAGGAAATCATACCCTGTAGATTGATAGATTTCAGTGGGTTTGTTTAACATAGGCAATTTCACACAGAGTAGGTACATCCTGCTAAAAGCATTACATAGATAAGCTTCTCAACCTACCATTGGTTTGTTTTCCTGGAAGTCTGTTGTTAAAGGAAATTTGATGCAGCAACTTTACTTTTTTTTTTTCCTTCTGGAAGATGCCCCCACATTTACCCTCCCCAGCACTCCATACTGGAGGAGAATAAATTGTAGTCCTGCTGGTAACCATAGGCTTCCCAGTGGGACTTGAGACAGTCCTTGACTGACCTCTTTCCTCCTCTCCAGGTTTACAGACAGTGTTGTTAGTCTCACCACAAAGTTCTGGGCACACTCTGACTTCAGTTTCTTTGCTGTTAAGGTGTGGTCTCCAGACTGTCACCCAGGAGCTTGTTAAAAATGCAAAGTCTCAGGCCCACTCCAGGGCGACTGAATCAAAATATGCATTGTAACAAGATTTCCAGGGGATTTGTTTGCACAGTCAAGTTTGAAAGGCACCATTGTAATGGGCCAGTCTTCTCTGCCTCAGGGCCCTAGCAGTTGCCCGGTTATTTCCCATTCAAGTGACCTCATCTTTCAATTTATAGCTTGAAAATCACCTTCTCTCTTTCATCTGCTGAGAGGAGCTGCCCCCCTGTTACTCTTGCATTAGCACATTATTTCTTGCTTCACACTTGTTATAATATATATTTTAATTGTATTGTTGCTTTGTGTCACTAACTTAAGCTTAACTTAAGCTAACTTAAGCTCTTTAAGGTAAGGAATCTTGGGACGCCTGGGTGGCTCAGTTGGTTAAGCAGCTGCCTTCGGCTCAGGTCATGATCCCAGCGTCCTGGGATCGAGTCCCACATCGGGCTCCTTGCTCGGCAGGGAGCCTGCTTCTCCCTCTGCCTCTGCCTGCCTCTCTGTCTGCCTGTGCTCACTCTCTCTAATAAATAAATAAAATCTTAAAAAAAAAAAAAAAAGGTAAGGAATCTTACCTGAATTGATCATCAGCCATATCCTATGGAACATCACTTTGTGCAGACTGGGTGGCCAGTAAATAGTTGTTGAATCCATTATGAGCAAACTGATTTTCCATGATCTGGGGTGTGCCTATATGTCTGGCTCTAACATTATCTTCTTTCTTCTTTCCTTGCATTCTAGATTTCAGCTCAGTTTAAACTACTTATAGCTCTTCATCCTCATCAGTGAATCAAGTGTTTTCATGCTTTCTTGCATGTGCTCAAGCTGTTCATTCTTCCTGAATGCTTTCTTCCCATCTTATTGCACTAAAGAATGCAATTCATCCAGATACTCTGTACTAAAGGGCCAGTTGGACCACAGTTGTATCTTGAGTTACACTGGACTTTAGTGACACTTATGTCCAAATTTCCAGCATGACACCAAAATTCAGCTGAAAGAAAGGAAATAAGTGCTTCTTATGTCTGAATCAAATAAACACTTCATTCGTTGCACTCCCAAAGATAACCTAGCTTCTCAATGTAGAAATAAACAAATATGTTGTCTTGGTCCATGCAGGCTATTATAACCCAATATCATTCACTGGGTAGCTTGTAAACAACATAAATTGATTTCTCACAGTTCTGGAGGCTGGTAAGTCCCAAATGAAAGCATCAGCAGATTCAGTGTCTGGTGACAGCCTGCTTTCTGGTTCAGGGACCCCTATCTTCTCACTTTGTCCTCACAGGGCTGAAAGGGTGAAAGAGCTCTCTGGGATCTCTTTGATAAATATGCTAATCCCATTCATGATGGCTCTACCTAGTGACATAATTACCTCCCAGAGCCCACTTCATAATATCATCCCATTGGGATAATTCTTCACCATAGGAATTTGGGGAGAATAGCATGTCCTGTCGGTTTAGAGGCCACTTGTCTCTTAGCTTTGTGGACTTTCCATTTGTGACATCATATACTCTATTCTAACATCTCAACAGCCTTCTGCAAAATTTATGGGATAAAATTCAGTGGCAGTAGGTGACCAGTTACTTAGATGTAATATGAAGGATACCAAAAGGCTTCTTACCCAATAATGTCACTTCCATATCTTCTGAGTTCCCAACTGAGCCTGTAATTGTAATTATTTGAGTTGTTTCCTTGGATTCATGTGGAAGTGTCTGTTAAAGTGATAAATTTCCAATTCATCATTGGAAAGTATAGGCTTTAAAAACAAGACTAACTTAAGCTCAGTTTATAGGGAGCTGTAACCCAGTTCCCTGTAATACGGAGGTTAACATTTTAGTTTGGCTTTCCTGGTGTTCCCCAGGAAGACATATTTGGCTCAGTCTTGCTAACCCGCAGGGGAGAGGACATGCCAGCTAGCAGGGCTGTGTGGTCAAAGACAGGTCAAAGGCAGTGAAAAAGAGAAAGCTAAAGATGGCTTGAAATAATAGTTTATTCTCCTTCTAATGAAAAAATTAGAAAAAATAAAAATACCTTAATTGAATGTTAAGTCTTCTAAAACACTCCCCAGTGTACAGTCATATTTGATTCTCCAATAACTAACTCCCATTTTACTGGTGAGGAAGTGAAGATTCACTGAAGCCTAAGATGATCCAGCTAACATCCTGAGAGTCAACCATCCAGTTCGTGTCTCCAACTTGCCATGACCTGGCAGATTACACTCGTTCAAGAAGGGAAAATTATCTGAAAAGTGATGCTAGAATCCCAAATTAGTTATTAGTATTAGTTAGCAGTGTCACTGTTTTCCAGAGTGTTTGGACACTCTGTGTTATTGGACAGATACAGATTCTGCAGGATATTGAGATAATCAATATGATAGAGCAATAAAGAATGTTTGTTCTATGTTCAAATGAATTAGAAACCACTGGCTTGCATCAAAGCATTGTGTGTCCTTAATAGCAAAACTTCTCAGGGTCTTTAGTAAACTGTGCTATGGCTCCTCCCAACATGGCAGTTGTTAATGGGAGATGGCTAGGGGTGGGGTTCCTAAGTTCAAAAGAATATATTGCAAGGCTAGTATTCGCCAGAATGAAATGTAGGATAACTATCCTAAAAAAAAAAAAAAAAAAAAATCTGCATAAAAACAGTTTCTTTCCTCTAGTTTAGAAAAGGGAATAAAGAGATCTAGGGGCTCACAAATAGAGAAAAGAAAAAAAAATCAAAAGTCCTTCTTGTCTCAGATAGTAAACTAACTGATCAGCATCCTTCCCCACTTACCTGGCAGAGAGCATGACTCACTCCAGGTGAGTGGGTAAAAAGCAATTTGCAAGTTGTCTGGTTAGAAAAGGAGATTAGTAGCAGTGATATGAGGTCTTCTATTATGCTTGCTTATGTACTTTGTCATATTTAAGCAAGTCAGAGTTGGGAGTCTCAAACAGAAAGAACGGGGAGCATTCAAGGGCATAACAAGAAGCTATTCCCTGCACAACCCCCCACCCAAGGATTCATCTCTTTACTTCTAATCCTGGGGATTCTTTCTTGGAATCGAATTTACACTGGTTCTTACCCACCTTTTAGGCTCTGAAGGGTTTAAAAAAAATATGTGGTGGTCCCAGTTCTCAAAGTCTAAGAGGTAGAATAATCCAGGTCAAAATGCTAAAAGATGTCAACAAAGGGAAAGGGTGTTTATAGCACAGAGGCATCAGGGAAGATTTGGGGCATTGAGCCGGTTGTTGAAGAATTAGGCAAACATGTGACAGCTAAAGGACAGTGTGAACTGGGTAATGCAAGTAGGGAATCAGAGAGTATTCAGGGGAAACAGAAGCACTGCCCTTTGCTAGAAGAGTAACTTAAGAGGTGGTGAATGCAGATGTGGCTGTAGAGGAGGGTCAGGTCAGGGAAGGACTCCATGATGAGGTGTCTGCACTGCCTCCAGGTGGGCAGTGGACTTGAATCTAGGCTACAGTAGCCCCACACTCACCTTCCAAGAGGGCACTCTGGCCTTGACATGGCAAATAGGCTTTCAGAGCCACCCTTCTAAGTGCAGGTTCCTTCTAAAGAACATAAGGAAACAAGTAGGATGTGCTCCCTTCACGGGGAGTGAGTGAGACAAAGAAGCAAACACATACATGTTTCATTGCAGATTTTAACTACTGTGAAGAGGAATGCCAGAGGAAAAGAGTAAGAAATGAAAGGGAAGACCTAAAATCAGAGAGAGCCATTAAGAGTACACAGTAATGATAATTATAATAGATCCTTGTCTTTGAGGACAAAGACAGAAGGGGTTTACAGAAGAAGACTAGAACAAACTTTGCAACTGTAATTTTTTGAGGAGAGCAAGATGGAGAGGGGTATAAAAAATGAACAGTATTGTCAGTAATACTTATTTGAATAGACATAACTCATGTAGCTTTTACCATGTTGTAAAACAATGTGTGTCACAGATATTAATTTTCTTGGTAAGTCTAGGAGGTGTTCTTACTGTCTACATTTCACAGATTAAAAAAAAAAAATTCAGAGAACATAAATGACCTAGCCAGGATTTCTCTTAGGATTTGAGCACATGTCCCTCTGAGTCTAACACTCACATTAAGTACTCTGCTATTCCAAGACAAGTGAGACGGTGTGGGTGAAATCAAGATGAGGAAGGAAAATGATATGTTCAGTTTTTGACACAGAGAGTCTGAAATGCCCCTGTGGCATAAATTGCTGGTCATATTCCAGTGGAAGAATCAGTGCTCAGGGGTTTGGGGAGAATTGGCAATGGCCATCGGAAGGTTCTTGCTCACTGAAGCCATAAAATATTCTAATGATGATTATTCAGGCAGCTATGATGTGTCAGGCACCGTGCTAATTCCTTAAACATGTTATCTCATTTAGTCTTCAAAACTGATAAGCTTAGCAAACAGACACTTGGGTTTTCTATTTGCCTATGGGTATCATGTCTGAAGGTGATGAGGTCTGTCTCTGAACCTAGGAAAGTCTGACTTCCCAGATTGTGTTCTTTCTATTTTGAGCTGTAGCTAAACTTATTAACAGAAGGTAGTATTCAGAGAACATTTGTTACCTGAAACTGGGACGTGTTGAGCATGCAACAAGTAAAGGGGAACACTGGAGATCTTTCCCAAAGCAGTGTCTCCCTGAACAATACTGGGGAAGTTTTATACTAAAGGTGCTTACACGATAGGCAGGTCAGCATGGACTTGGGGCAAAAGTCATCTTAAGGTAACAGAGTCCAAGTCAAGGTCATAAGGTCCAGCAACCGTCAGCATCATCAGTCCTCTAGAATGAATGTTCTAACATTCAGTTGTTCCCTTAAAATCATTATCTACTGAGGTCTATTCTGCAATTTCAACATATCTTAGGAAGTTCTACAAGAAATGTGCTTTGGGCAAGTAGTGCTGATTAGGGAGAAATCACAAGATGGCCAGGGGCCTAAAATGACTTTTTTCTTTCCCCTTTCCCTTTTCCCTTTTCTCTTTTCCCTTTTTCCTTTTCCTTTTCCTTTTTCCTTTTTCCTTTTTCCTTCCCTCCCCTTCCCTTCCCTCCCCTTCCTTTCCTTTCCCTTCCCTTCCCTTCCCTTCTCTTTCTTCCCCTTCCTCCTTCCCCCTTCCCCCTTCCCCCTTCCCTTTGAGAGGTAGAGAAGAGCATGCATGGGAGCAGAGGGAGGAGAGGGGTAGAGGGAGAGAGAGAGAGAGAATCCTAAGCAGGTTCCACATTCAGTCTGGAGCCTGATGTAGGGCTTATCTCATGATCCTGAGATCATGACCTGAACCCAAATCAAGAGTGGGAAGCTTAATCAACTGAGCCACTCAGGTGCCCCCTAAAATGACTTTTCCTTTGTCAAGAAAGCAATGCCGTGTCTTCATTTCCTAGGGAACCCTAACTCTTTCTATTTACACAGTCAGGTGTGACTGAACCAACATGAATTTTCTCCTTGACAAGTCAGAAACTATACCAGGTTGAGTTGTCCCACAAAGAAACTTTTAATTGTGGCAAATAAGAAGATGACAGGGAATGGCTTCTAAAGTGATGGCTCCTTGAGAGAGAGTGAATGGTTTCTTTTGTTTAGGGTTAGGATGAATATTTACATGGGGAAGCCCTCTCATCCTATGCAGAGGCAGGCATAAAGTCACACATGCACCTTAAGGGAAGCATGCCTATACAGACATTGTATGTTATATAAATGAAGCTGAGGCTCCTTCCTGGGTGGAGATTGTATTATAATGAAGTAAAGGTAACTGTAAGTCATTCTAGAGGCCACTGCATGATCCATCTGTGCAGGTGTGAGTCAGGTTTAGGTCAGAAGGTCTAGGTGGTCTGGATCCAAGGAAGGTCCTCTCAGGTCAGTTGCCATCACCTGGGGATGGGTTTTGTGTTTCATTTGTCTGAGTTAAGGTGAAAGCCTGAAAGAAGAGCTTTGCGGAAAATGTAAGACAAATGTTAGTGAGTACAAGCATATGGGCAGTCAAGGCCAACTCTTGGGGTCTAGCTGGTGAAATGGGGACCTATTCAAATCAAGTTCTGTCTTTAGCTGAAAAGGGTACATGACTTATTTCTCTTTCTTTGGTGTATTCATTGTGTTCATTTTCCCTCTACCTAGGAGTTCAGTGCTCCATATTTCATTCCATTTCTTCCCTGAAGAAAATGCCAAGGACTTTTCAACTATTAATGTTCACTCTATAGATGTGTAGTAAATGACCAGAAAACAGATGAGACTCATGAAAGTGATTATGGATCCTTTCTTTCTTTTTTTCCCCATGATTTTATTTATTTAAGAGAGAAGAGCATGAACTTGAGTGGGGCACGGCGTGGGGAGCAGTCAAAGGGAGGAGCAGATTCCCCACTGAGCAGAAAGCCTAATGCAGGGTTCCATCCCAGGACCCTAAGATCATGACCTGAGCTAAAAGCAGAGGCTTAGCCAACTGAGCCACCCAAGCACCCCAGTTAGGGATCTTTCATTCCTAGTTAAAATTAAACTCAGGTTTTGGCTAGGGGAGAAGTCAGTCTTTTTGTCCTTCACCCTGCCATTCACCCATCCAATCCAACAAGGCTATGGAGCCTTCTCCCATATTTGAGTTTCCAACAAGTGAATAAAGTAGACAGAAGCTCTAGTCTCAAGGAGCTTACATAGAAATTGGAAATTAAGACTTCAATGAAGTAACATATTTGCATAATGACAAATTGTGTTAAGTTCTATTTATTTTAGATTTGTGACCTCTTTATTGAGAGGTCACTGGCTTTTCCCCTCTGAATCCCTAGTCTATTGTATTCTGAACAATAGCTGATAGGGCATGGTGCATGCATTCTGTGTTCACACAGAACATGATCATAAACATAAACACACACTTCTTTAGACATACAGTTACTTCCTGTTAAGTCCTTTAAATGGGGATCTTTAGAGTTTATTAGAGGGGCACTCAGTCTGATGGGGTAGGGAACTCCTGAGCAAAAAGTCAGTGAACTAAAGAATAGAATCATAGAGCAGCATATTGTAGCTCCATACTCACTGTAGGGTAGTAACCATCATGGAACCTTCATGGTACTCATCTAAAGTCAGTTGATGTGTGTCCCTGCTGGACTGTGCAGGATCATCTAGGATGTTTTGTGGCAAGATGTTGCTGAAGAGCTTAAGCCTAAAGGTGACATAATCAAATCTGCATGTTAAAGGATCCTTCTGGCTTTAGTGCAGCTAATGGAATTAAGAAGGGGCTAGGAGGAAAGCAGGTGGGGAAACCACAGGAAGATTTTGCAGAGGAGGTGTGGTAGCAAAGATGAGAAAGTAGGATTCATTTTTCTAAAGCACTTTTTTTTTCTGTTTTGATCCCAACAACTAAAACAGGATACAGCACCCAATGAGTTGCAGGCATACCTCAGAGATAGTGTGGGTTTGGTTCCAAAACACTGTCGTCAGATGAACTTTCTGGTTCCCCAGTGCATATGAAAGTTATGTTCACACTAAACTGTCCTCTGTTAAGTGTGTCTAAAGAAGACACTGTTAGTACTGTGTCTTAAACAATGGTACATACATTAATTAAAAAATTCTTTATTGTTAAAAAATGTTAAGCGTCAGCAATGTTTTTAACAGCCCAAATATGGAAAGAGCCCAGATGTCCTTCAACAGCTGAATGGATAAAGAAGATGTCACACACACACACACACACACACACACACACACGAATATTATTCAGCCATCAAAAAGAATGAAATCTTACCAGTTGCAACAATATGGATGGAACTAAAGAGTATTATGTTAAGTGAAATAAGATAGAGAAAGACAAATACCATATGATTTCACTCATATGTGGAATTTAAGTAACAGGGAACATAGGGGAAGGGAAGGAAAAACAAACTAAGATTAAAACCAGAGAGGGAAGCAATCCATAAGAGAGTCTTAACTATAGGAAACAAACTGAGGGTTGCTGGAGGGGAGGGGGGTAGGGGAATAGGGTAACTGGGTGATGGGCATTAAGGAGGGCCCTGGATGTAATGAGCACTGGGTGTTATATGCAACTGATGAATCACTAAATTCTACTCCTGAAACTAATAATACATTATATGTTAACTAAATTGAATTTAAATTTTAAAAAATTTAAAAAATGTTAAGTATCATCTGATTGTTCATTGAGTTGTAATTTTTTAAATTATTTTTTAAAATTTAATTTAATATTATATATATATACACATATATATATGTGTGTATATATATATATATATATATATATTTTTTTTTTTTTTTTTCCTGGTGGAGGGCCTTGCCTTAATGTCAGTGACTGCTGATTGATCACGGTGGTGGTTGCTGAAGGCTGGGGTGGCTGTGGCAGTTTCTTGAAACAAGACAATAATAAAGTTTGCTCCATTAAATTTCCTTTCACTTGAACACTTAGAGGCCATTGCAGGGTTACTGATTACCTTAATTTCAGTATTGTTGTGTCTTAAAGAATAGGAAGGCTGGAGGAGACGAAGAGAGATCAGGAAACACTTGGCTGCTGTGGTAGACAGAAGAAACACAAGATTTATTTATTAAATAAATTATCAATTAAATAAACCCATTCACCATTTTATATAGGACTACTTGATGGCACCCCCAGAACAATTACAATAGTAGCATCAAAGATCATGGATCACAGATAATGGTAACAATTCAAAATATTCAAAAATTCAAAATATTGTGAGAATTACCAAAATATGATACAGAGACATGAAGTGAAAAATGCTGTTGCGGGGGTGCCTGAGTGGTTCATCTGGTTAAGCGTCTGCCTTCGGGTCAGGTTATGATCTCAGGGTCCTGGGATCAAGCTCTGCATCAGGTTCCCTGCTCAGTGGGAAGTCGGCTTCTCCCTCTCCCTCTGCCTGCTGTTCCCCTTGCTCATGCCCGTTCTTTCTCTCTCTGTCAAATAAATAAAAAAAAAAGAAAGAAAGAGAAATGCTGTTGGAAAAATGTTACCCACAGACTTGTTCAGTGTGATGTTGCACAAGCTTTCAATTTGAAAAGTGCAATACCTGCTAAGGGCCATAAATGGAAGAATGATAAATCAAGGTATGCCGGTATTTAATATATAGTTTGTTATATGAAATAATTAACTCTTAAGTAATTTCAAGAGGTAAAACCTACATGAGTTGTTGGTAACCTAAATATGGGGGGCCAAGGGAAGGAAAGATGTGACAGATGACAAAACTTGTGGTGTATAGGCAGATAAGGTTGCCATGCGTGAGGGCTTTGTTCCTATTTTCATTGGATCTGAATCAGTCAGTATTTTCTATAAAGGGCCAAAAAGTAAATAGTTTAGGCTTTGTGGCCCATGCATCCACAGCTACTAAGCTTCTGTGGCTGTAACATAAAATTGGCCAGAGACAAAACTTAAATGAACAAGTGCCATGATGTTCTGATCCAGCCGCTATTTGCAAAACAGGCAGTCAGCGAGATTTAGTCCATGGACGGTAGGTTGCCAGTCCCTGAACAGATCATGACTTTAGTTTTTATTTGGTTTTTTGTTTGTTTGTTTTTGAGATTATTTATATATTTGTGTGTGAGAGGGAGAGAGAGTGTGAGAGAGCACAAACAGAGCAGCAGAGGGAGAGAGAGAAGCAGGATCCCCATTGAGCAAGGAGCCTGATGTGGGACAATCCCAGCATGACCTGAGCCCAAGGCAGATGCCTAACCAACTGAGCCAGCCAGGCGTCCCTCATGACTTTAGTTTTAAACAAGTGGAATTGGAGCTATTTTTGAGGCAGCCACACGCATATGTTCACATTATTAATTATTGTTAAACTGTGCTGTTAAGAAAAGTGCTTACAAAAGTATTCAGTAATTAGAACAAGATGAAATATCTATCTTTGGTAAGCATCTTTTAGGGAGTTGTGTCTCCAGAGGGAGTGTAGGTAAGTGGTCATTTGTAGTTAGCATGTACATTTTAAGGAGATGGCTCCTCCAGTGACAGCATTGTTTCAGAAAGTGACAGCTAGCTAGTGTCAGCAGATGTGCATTGTTTGGCCCTCAGAGTACATGGTATCTTTTGAAAGGCATCAAACTTATAAAAAATCAGAAGGTTCCACATGAGGCTTTTGCTAGGTGGGGAAAGGAAGTGCTGAAACCAAGTATAGTCATTCCTTTTAGTTAGAGGTATAGAAAAGTGGCATAAAAAATGAGAAACCTAGATTGACTTGAGGAGGAAACCATTCAATTAATTTGGGAGGTTTTAATTATATACATTTAAAAATAAGCACCCACCCCATTGCTTTGTATTCTAGGGAAATGCAGGCATTGAAACAGTGAATGCAGATTGTTTAGGCTGAACTATTATGAAGTCTGTTCTTGATGTATAATTTAACACATATTTATAAGTATGCATAATTGTATTGTGTTCCTTTAGACTTGGTTGTTTTAGGGGCAGAATTGTATTACTCCTACCCACGTCACTTGTTTATTTCATATGTTCTGCTGCTATAGGCATTTTAAATTGTTTGGCCAATGACATTATGAAGTAAGTCTGGTGACTTTACTGACTATGCAAATCTGTAATTTCATTACAGCTTCATACTTTCCCATTAAATCATAACAAAGTATCACTGAGCATTTCCTGTCACCTATTCAGACTTTTAATGAGACACTGCATCATAAGGTCAAGAATAAAAGTCCAGGGAAGTAAATCTCTGTGGTCAGTAGCTTTTTAAAAAGTGCAAAGATTTTCTTTGTAACCCCAGCCCCTTAGAGGGTGTAATTCAGTAGTTCCCAAACCTGTCTACATTTCACCTAAGGAGCTTTAAAACACACTGATGCCTATCTGAAATTTTTAGAGGATCCCCAAGTGATTCACATTTGCAGGCAAGTTTGGGAACCACTGGCTTAATTAAAACTAAAGGCTATACCAGCATCAATTTATCTACATCTTGGATCTCCAGGGGCTTCGTGATGAGATGAAGCTCTGGGTTCCTCATGAATGCCCAGGGTCTGCCATAGTAAAAAGCCATCCCTAGCATTCTTCCTAGAGTACATTGAAAAAAAAAAAGGTGATTCTTATAATTAAAGTTTGAAGAGGTAAGATCTGAATTAGTAAGTGTTTTTATTATAATATAGCAGCCCTGAAATTCTGTTTTAGTCTAGCCATGCTGCCTAAGGCTTAAAAATAGAGACTCAGTCTTATAAAAGAAAGAAAAAAAGAAAGAAAAAAAAAAGGAAGTCATTGAGTGCTGCTACATAATTCCTTGTGAAGCTCTTGGTGGCCCCTCCACCTTGCCCACTCCACCCCCTCCACCTAGAACCAAAGCCTAGCTCTTTTGTAGTATCAAAAATTCAACATCCCTTTGCATGTTTCCTAAAAAAAAAAGGCTTTTTCATAAATTAGACAGGACAAATGTATTTTAATGAACAAATGGTATTTTAATAAGAAAGCTCTTTTTAAATTAGTTCATTCTATTAGGGCTTTAATAAGTAAGAAAATAATATTGTAGAGAATTATGCAATAAAAGCACCAGCCAGCTTGGTCTACAGAGTAAGCTTTGGAAACATGCAAATGGAATTTCACTAAAGAAAATATCCCTGGAGTAACAAAAATTTTTTTTCAGATAGAAAATGTCTATGTAGGGAAAAGAACAGATCTCTTCTAGATAAAAATGATACACCAAACAATGTTTATAAAAATCCTATCTCTGTTTCAGTTCTGCATTTGGCAGTAAGACAGCAACTAATTTGGTTTTATTTTTAAATTCCAGTGATTATAAGGTCTGCCCATCCCCTGTGGAGCAGCTAACTCTCTACTGGAGAGACCTCAATCTTTGCCAGTCCATGTGCTAGAGAACTTTAGCCGACAGGTGCTTTTTCATTGTTTCTCTTTGAGCCAGAAGCAGTGCAGTCACAGCTGATGGTCAGAGTCTAGGGCTGTACCAGTCTCTTTTAGGAGCATCTCCCAAAGATAAGACACATGTGTCTGATCATATGTGCTTTGAAAATCCCTTTTCCTTCTGGGGATATCTACTCTCCCTGTTGGAATTTGAATTATTGGCTAATTGCCTACAGTCAGAAGGTCTTCACATATCAGATGCTGAAGTAAGAAAAAGTATATTTGTTACAATGTTTCATTGCAAGTAGTAAACTATCCAGGAAGTACTGGTCATCGACTAAGGAAAGTTTATCATTTCATGTTCAAAATGCAGGAGTACAGTGGTACATGTGCTAGTTAGTTTGGTGATATCATCATGCCACTGTTAAAGAATGACTAATGAAGACAATTTAGATGATACAAACTAATTTTAACACATCATGAACTAGACAGCCTCCTTGCAGAGAACCACAAAATGGGGTGGAAGGCAGAAAACTTTTTACTGGATAAAGAATAAACAAACAAAAAACAAACAGAAAATACCTGATTGGTTGGGGCCATGTAGTCAATCTTTTTTGGGGTTGGCTCAGAGTTGGCTTGGTATTTGGGGACCGGCTGACTGGATACACTCTGTGTCTGGTCAAGTGAAACATGTTTATAGGGACACACATCCTATTTAAATTTGGTTTGCTGACATGTCACCTGGGAAGGTGTGGCTCCATCTTGGGCCTAGAAGTTATTTCAACATCAAAGACAAAAATTCTTTTTTGTCCTAATTTTTCCCCTATCCTCAGTATATTGGCTTCTTCCCATAGCTTGTCTCTTTATGGTTAAAAAATGGCTGCTGCAGCTCCATACGTCACGTTTGCACACATCAAAGTTCAGAGGCTAAAGACAGTATATCTCTTCTTTGTGTCTCTTTTAAGAGTGAAGAGCACTTTCCTAGGCTCTACATCAGGCTTATTTTTGCTTGCATTGGCTAGAACTCTATATTATCTCTTTCCTAAATCATTGATCTACCTATCCATATAATATGTGTGCCACACATGGTGTTAATTGATAGTTCTGTCAATAAGGTTCTCTTCTCTTGCTAACAGCTAGAATTTCAACATCTCTTCCCCATGAGCCAGCTACCGAGCAGATCCAGTATCCAAAACCCATAAACACTGCATCCAGAAGAAAGGTATTCTTACAGAGAATTTAGAACTATATCTTCTAAAGAAAATAGTAGTTAACATCCTAGCCCCTTTTTTCTAATCTTTCAGCACCTTAGCTTTTGCTTTCCAAGTATGCCTAACTGAAACATGATTTTGTTGCAGCATTCAAAATAAAATTGAAATTTGCATTCCTACTACCCTCTGGCAAAAGTAAATTATACTTGAGTTGTCATAGTCCTAAATGATTATTCTCCCTTCAATATGTACCCATGGGCGTTTGCAGCTGACTCTTTCTTCTTACGAAACAAGCCACTGAGGTTGTATGATTGGGTATAAATACACACGAATCAAATGTATCACTTTAAAAAAAATTCTCACTTACTAGAACTTTTAAAGGTTAGTTGGTACCTTCATTGAATACAGTATATTTTCAATAATGATTTTTGTTGGCAAAGCAAGTAAATTAGACTTTTGTTCATTTGGTGCAAAAGGCAACTTTGTTGCTGTAATGTATACAATCAAACTGAGTTGAGATGTACTTTAAATGAAAATTGAAAACAAATTAAGTAATCAGTCAAAGTAATGTTTGTAGTTACAGCTCTTGTATATATTTGTATAAGTTAAGGGGGGAAAGAAAGCTATTCAGCATTGCTGGGCATTTTATTTTATTCCAAGTGGGGAAAAATAGTGAGCTGGCAACATTTAAAATTGGCTATAAAATATTACAGATAATGATAATTTGTTTTTATATTTGTATAAGCCCCACTTCTATTCCCACAGATCAAGTTTAATCAAGTTTAGTATTACTATCCACTAGTGTTAGATTCAGGCAATCTCAAGTTTAGCTAATGAAATTTATTTATAGAGGGCTTTTTAAATTTTGTTTTGTTTGTTTGTTTTTGCTTAATCTTTCTTATTAACCATGGGTAAGACCTTTTAATTTGAATTTTGGGAACATTTGTATTAATGATAGCAGTTTTTTAGATTCCAACCTCTTGCAACTTGACATTTGTAAAGCTAATGCATATCTCTTTCTCTCTTATTACAAATTATTTCCTTAATTTTATGACTTTGGGATGGTTGCCAGTGACTTACTGCCTCAAAAATGATGATGTTGAGAAAGAAATGATTATGTTTTATATTTAGTAAGATTTATTGGTGCTGACTTGGGCTTTTCATTCAGGCAAATGAGTTTACACGAGTCATCTGAAGATTCTTGGGTCTCTGCTTAAAGTTTAAATTCAGCCATAGAAGGTTATCATATTTTATGAAACTTATCCATGAGCCTTTTTTTTTCATAGTTACCTGCATTTGATTTAGATTGTGAATATAGTTCTCACTCAAGTTTTGATGGAAGTATCATATCCTGCTACATATCACATCCTGTTTTAATATGACACTAAACTTCTAAGAATAATGAATTCATTTTCTTTCCCCCTTATCTCTTAACATTATGCATTTTTAAAAAGCCTCGGGTTTTCCAGTACATTTCTAGCCTATTTTTTGGCCCAACTGTATTAAAAAGTTATGGGGAATATCAGTTAAATTTGTTCATTGGAATTTATTCTGTAAATTAATTTGCTGACTCAGCGCAGCTTTTGCAACTAGTAGATACTCAAAGTATTTATTTAGTACGTACGTTTTTCAGGACTGTTGGCTGTGAGTAACAGAAAAGCCACTTAACATGTTTCAGCATAACAGAATTTACTGGCTTGCATAGGGATGAGGTCTAGGGAATCATGGCATGGCTACATCAAGTAGCTCAAACAGTCCACTCAGTAATCTTTCTCTTCTCTTTTTCAATAATCCTTCCCCTTGTATTGCCTTCTTTCTCTTACAAACTCCTTCCTTCTTAAAGCCATGAGTACTGGCATCTTTACATCCTAGAAAGTTCCAGTCCAACAAAAACAAAGATTTTTATTTATCTTAGTAAAAGTAAAATTAAATTCCTTTCCATTCTATAATGATCCTGTCCCTGACCCATATTCCATTGTTAGGAGGTTGGAATGTATTTGCTTCTGACAAAGTGTGGTCCCTAGAGAACCGCCAGCAGCATCACCTAAGATTCTGTTACATACTCTCAGACCCCCTCCCATACCCAAACAATCAAAAGATCCTGCTGTGGAGCCCAGCCCACTGGATGATAAGGAGTCCTCCTAGTGATCTTGATGAATGCTTAAGCTTGAGAACCAGTGCAGTACACTAAATTGGTGAAGACTGGGTCATGGGAGCAAACTTCCCTTTCCCTCCTACCCCCTGCAACAGGGCTTCCCTGTAAGTTGCATCTTATAGCAAGCACATAGAAAATAGATCTGAGGAACTGATGTCAGGGAGGAGGAAGATTAGATGCTGTGCTGGCAAATGAGAGACCTCTGCTACAATGAAATTTCAACCTAGTAGTACTTTTTCTTTGTTTCTAATGGTATTATTTCTCAGAACACTATTGACTATGAATTCCCCCCACCCAGAAGACCACTATTGTGATTAAGTAAATCCACATTCATCCTCTTCTAGGATATAGTTTTTAGTTTTAAATTTCATTTCTAAATAGGTACATGACCAGTATTGAAGGATTTCCAGGGGATGCCTGGGTGGCTCAGTCAGTTAAGCATCTGCCTTCAGCTCAGGTCATGATCCTAGGGTCCTGGGATCAAGTCCCAGATCAGGCTCCCTGATCAGCCTGGAGCCTGCTTCTCCCTCTCCCCCTACCTGCTGCTCCCCCTGCTTGTGCACTCTCAGTTTCTCTCCCTCTTTATCCCTGTCAAAGAAATAAATAAAACCTTAAAAAAAAAAAAAACATTTTCAAAACCGAAGTTTTTTTTTTTTGTTTTTTTGTTTGTTTGTTTTTAGTCAAATGCTTCCTAAGCACTTAGATATAGTCAACTACCATTATAGCCTTCAGTAATGAACCTTGTTCATCCTATGTGATATATAATAGACTAGACTGAATTTGCCTTGAAAATTCTCTTTGACAATGGCAGTGATGCCTACAGAATTTTAGGGAAGGTGGTCAACATTGCAATATCATTCAAAATAATTTTAAAACTTTTTTTTAAAAAAACAGCTAATAAGGGAGATGTGTGTAACTTTTTGCATTACTTAAGATTTTTATTTTGATTTATCATAAGACTCCTCTGGGCATTTGTTGAAGAGCCAAAGGTCTTTTTACTTATTTTTATTTTTAGCATATTCTTATTTGGCAGGTCTAGGATGGAACAGGGGATTAGTACTTTTAATAGTTTCCACAGGGAATTCTTAGAATCAGGCAGGTTTGGCATACTCCATAGTAGTGAGAAGTAAGGATTCTGGGGTGGAATAGTTGGGGTTAAATCTTAGTTGTATTTCATACTGACTGTGTTGGGGGGTGCGGGGAGTAGTCCCTTAATGTTGTCAAGTCTCAAATGCTTCTGCTATCACTTATATTCCATTCTTTTCCTTTTCTCTGAACTAATCTGCCAGTTACCCCTTCTCATTTCTTATGCTGCAGATAGAGGACATGCAGTGGGGTAAAGGAGTCCGGGAGATCCCCCCCTCAGTGTGCACACTGCCATGCAAGCCCGGGCAAAGAAAGAAGACACAGAAGGGAACTCCGTGCTGCTGGACCTGTGAGCCTTGCGACGGCTACCAGTACCAGTTTGATGAGATGACATGCCAACATTGCCCCTACGACCAGAGGCCCAATGAAAACCGAACTGGCTGCCAGGATATCCCCATCATCAAACTAGAATGGCATTCCCCCTGGGCTGTAATCCCTGTCTTCCTAGCAATGTTGGGAATCATCGCCACCATCTTTGTCATGGCCACTTTCATCCGCTACAATGACACGCCCATTGTCCGGGCATCTGGGCGGGAACTGAGCTACGTTCTGTTGACTGGCATCTTTCTTTGCTACATTATCACTTTCCTGATGATAGCCAAACCTGATGTGGCAGTGTGTTCTTTCCGGAGAGTTTTCTTGGGCTTGGGTATGTGCATCAGTTATGCAGCCCTCTTGACAAAAACCAATCGGATTTATCGCATATTTGAGCAGGGCAAGAAATCAGTGACAGCTCCAAGACTCATAAGCCCGACATCACAGCTAGCCATCACTTCCAGTTTAATATCAGTTCAGCTTCTAGGTGTTTTCATTTGGTTTGGTGTTGACCCACCCAACATCATCATAGACTATGATGAACATAAGACAATGAACCCAGAGCAGGCCAGGGGAGTTCTCAAATGTGACATTACAGATCTCCAAATCATTTGCTCCTTGGGCTATAGCATTCTTCTCATGGTCACATGTACTGTGTATGCCATCAAGACTCGGGGTGTCCCAGAGAATTTTAATGAAGCCAAACCCATTGGATTCACTATGTACACGACATGTATAGTGTGGCTTGCCTTCATTCCCATTTTTTTTGGCACTGCGCAGTCAGCGGAAAAGGTAAGTGAAAATGCACACCACACTGTTCATTTCAGAAATATGTTTGTTTTTGTAAATACTGAAACCAAATTGATTATATAGAGTGAGAACTTTTATATCTTGAATTGCTAAGCATCAATTCTATAGAAATCTAAAAACTGCAGGGAATTGTGCCATGTTTATTTCACTGGAAACCAACCTAAGGTAAGTTTTTCATGTTAATTTATGATAGAATTATTCAATGTAGCAAGAGATTATCCAGTATAAAATTCTGTGATCTGTCCAAATTAAACCTTCCAATGCATTCATTACACACCCTCTCTCTTATACATATGTTTCCTTGGGATAGGAGAAAAAGGCCACAGTCCTTCATTAGGATGGGGATGGTCATTACTAGCTCCCTCTCTCTCTTCTTAGTGACCATCTAGGCTGTTACTGTGGATTGGATCTAGTGTGTGAGCAACACCATGTATGAGTTGTCCATTTGCATATTTTCCATTTGCATATTACATATATATGTCTATGTATAATAGATGAATATAGGGAAGTTTTGGTAGTCATTCCACCCTAAAACTAGATATACATTAATCACATCAAATGATTCAGAGTGTTACCAGAAACTCAACTTTCTAGCAGTGGGAGGGACAGTATACAGTAGAGCAAGTGTCATCAAGCTCTGGAAGTTCAGCATTAGTGCGCTTTAATGTGTTGTCCCAGATATAGTTAGTATACATGTGCTCCACAAATATTTATGCATTTGTATGAATCTAAAAGTTAGGCAGCCCTAATGTGTTGATTCTTAAAGCTATGAATGCATGTCTGGCTGTGGGTTTGACAGGCTGCAAATCAGGCAAAACTAAAGCGTTGATTCTAGATGAGATTCATACACATCTGACTTTTATACTCACCTGGATATGGATTTGTGTATATGCAAATTAAGCAGTTTTAATATGTTGATCTTAATAAGATGATTCTTCGTTCAGTGAAGTCAGCTTTGGCAGGGCAGTACAGCTGAAACCAGAACCAAGACCTAGAGCCCTAACTGGTGTGCTGTATCAGAGATAGCACATTTATGGCTTGATTAGAAGTTAGAACACAGGGAGTCTAGCCTGATTCCTTGTTACTTTGGAGAAGTCCGTAAAACATTCAAGGACTTAGTGCCCTGCATGAAGAAAGCAAGGACTGAAGTAGGAATCTCTGCAAATTCACTAATCTGTGCCTCTAGGAATTAGTCGAATCTGAATTTTTCTTTGTTACTTCTATTCTATAGAATCCTATAGTTAGTGACATTTGGCGTTCCACCTGAGGAGATATATTTCACCTAAACTGTTTGATTCAGAAGCTATCAGTTTGGACTGTGTGGGTTTGGGGGGCTTTTTTGTTTCTTTTTTTCTTTTTTTAAACACATATGTTATAAAACCACAAAGAATTCTGCAACCAAGGACAGTGAGTGGTTCCAGATATGGTTTTAGTCATAAAGTGTCTTAGAGGAAGTTCTAAAATATATGTTCCACAAGCATAGTATGTTTCCAACAGTATGTTTCAAATTCATAATGCATGTTTACTGTCTGTGAAACCAACTTGAATTGCATTTTATTGCTTCTATCTATCCCTGGGCCAGGGGAATAGTAATATATGAGTTAGGGTAGTGAAATGCAATAGAGAGAAAAGAAAAAGAATTTCCCAAATGTATGCTGGTAAGTTGATAACCATTGAACTTTTTATGGGAAATGATGCGTATCATCAAAGCCTATGAAGATAATAATGTTTTTTTTTATTAAAACAAACACAATTGCTTATGTAACAGGTTAAAAACATTAAATCCTTTTATTGTAAATTTATTCTTGGGGAATGCAAAAGGCAGGAATACCTGCAGCTGTCTTAAAGATGGGCCTTGTAATATTATTTGACACTGCAAGTGTCTACCATTTCATTTGTCATTTCTAGCCATTTCTAGTCATGACTATACATCTTTTCAGTAAGGTCAAGGGTATAATTAACTTGCTTAAAAACCTGAAAATGATACAGGGTTTCAGGAATTGAATTCAGTGATTCCACTTATTCTACAGGGCCTTGAGCTGGTAGAACTGAACCACAGGAAAAATTAAGCTGTCTTTAAGTAGTGTGCTTGGTATCTTAGATTGGAAAGAAATGTATTTTTTCTTCATATATTCTCAGTAGGTTATGATGTTTTATGCGGTTGATTGGAACAATTAAGGGTATTAAATTGCCAAATGGAAACAGTAAATTTTATATGGAAATTCACATATCTTAAAGATAGGCATATGTCTAGAGAAGCGTGAGTCGTAAATTAAAAATAGTTTTTGTACATAGAACCATGAGATTTAAATTGTGGAAAGTGGCAAATTGCCAAATGCAACAGAGATAACAGAAAAAGGCATCATTGCCAAGCTAGCAATATTCAGAATCACAGCCCTTACATTTTTGTTTAGATCAAACAATTTGAGTGTTTTAAGTGGAAGAATTCCATTGTAACAGGAAAAAAAAAAAAGATTAGGCAGTGAGTTCAGTAATAACTATTTACTGTCTTAGGAAATTGAGTTCCATTCTGATTATGCTAGGGATATCTTTGTGAAACTTCTTACCACTTGAGTTTGTTAGCACAGCATAAAGGATGAGAAATGTTTGTTTTCTCGTGAAACATCAGTCCTCAGTATATTTTTGCTTTTGTGAAGGATGCAGGAGATTACAGTTATTTTATTGTTGCTAATCCGGTGATTTTTAGAATGGGAATCATGCAACATGATCAGGGATGGAAGAGGTAAACTTCAGCCATAAGAGAAAAATCCTTGATTTTAGGAATTCTATTTAGATGACAGAAATGATTCAAGGAAACACTGCAAATAGTTGAGTAATAGCAAGGTAGGAGTTAGCTGGTCTACTGAAGTGTGGTAATGTCCCATGGCTATATACCAGTAAGAGCTATTAGAGGACTAGATTATTTTCCAAGAACACAAAGGCTTGGTTTGTGGCTTATCTATCTTTTATGCATGCAGCTTGGAAAAGAGCATGCTTCAGGTAGGGAGGACATAAGCTACCCTCCCAAAATCTGAGAAACCCTGTAGATGCTATGATTATCCAGACTTTTTTAGCCAAATGTTGTCAGAATTTTCTAGGTAAACCAGTGTAGCATTTTCTTACACATGGATGAGGAGACGAGCTCTACACCACTTAGCTCTGCAAAGACAAAGTAGACCTTGATATAACATGAGAGGAGTCAGAGGGTCTCAGAGGTCTTCCCATCTGTGTGTATGTGTTTCTTTGGGTAGGAGGTTGATGAGAACAGGAGAGAGTAAAGGATGGAGGCATTTTCTGCTCAGAGGAAAATGCTGAAAAAAAGAGTACTCGCATATAGAAAGAGTGTGTGTCTTCTTTAATGCCACCCACAGGCCATTCTTCTGCACACAGCTGAACAGAACAGCATGGATTACAACCCTTAAATAAATGAATTCTTTGGTTTTTATTGAATTATTTAACTGGATGATAGAAATAGGGTTACTGTTAGCAATCTCTCAACCAGCTCAGGGCCCTTAACCCCATGGTTCTCAAAATTGTGTCTCTGATAATCCCCATTGGAACTTGTTTTTAAAAATATTCTGTATCTGCCCCTCCCAACTGGTTGAATAGGGCAATAGGATGGCCATAGAATGCTGGATTTTGTAACAAGCATGCTAGAAGTTTATCAGTGCAAACCAAGCATACTTCTTGAAACTATTGGAGCATTTTCTTCCTAATCCCAAATATGTCATTTAAATATTTCCTGATCTCTAGTTTTAGAGCCTTTAGGAATATGTTAATTCTCATTTCAAGCAACTGGGAAGTCCAGACATCGAGGAACCAGGAGATAAGAAAGACGTTATTCATAAAGACAAAACCTAGACTCAGAAGGTCTGAATGAAGTGTTAACTCCAAGGTTATGGCCAGAGACCTTGCAAGGCAGGACCAAGGCATTGACCCTGCAACCAGAGGTAGCAAGAAGACAGGAAGAATATGTCCCAGGAGTATTTCTAGAGGGGTTTGGACTATAAACCAACATTTTGATCATCCACATGTAGCAGATAGCTCCCCAGAATTTGAACAAAAAGCAGACCAACCTAGGACTGATATTGGGGATCAGAAATATTTGTCAGGTAAGTAAACATTTCCTAATCCACGCCCTACGCAGACATTGATAAGCAATTACAGTGAGCTTCCCCTGAACCCAGGTGCAGTTTTAAAAATCATTATCAACACAGTCTTTAGGAGGCCACTGCCAATAAGTCAGAACTGGAAGGAATCTGAAATCCATGTATCATTTCTGATTAATAATGGGCACTGACAAATGACCTTTGATATCTCTTCCCCTTGAGCTCTTTGTTGTCCTTATGCAAGATCCATTGGGTGGCTTTCATTAAAATTAATCTGGTTAAATATAAACAATAGGGAAATGGGGGTGTGCTTAAATTAGTTTTTATTTTGTATCTGATTACACATCTCTTCTAAATTTTCACAATGCCATACAGAAAGGGGCAGTCCTAGCTCTCTTTGGGAATAATATTTTCTTTCTTTCTTTTTTTTTAAATTTTTACTGTGTTATATTAATCACCATACAATACATCATTAGTTTTTGATACAGTGTTCCAAGATTCATTGTTATGGGACTAATATTTTCAAACCAACTTTGAATAGTGTGAGGCATCCTATAATTGTCCAACAAGGAATGCAGGACGAGCACCCAGAAACAGGATCTCCACTTCTGCTTCATGGAAAAGTGACAAGTGGACTGAAGTTAGCAGGCAGAGAAAGCACTATGACAACCCAGTGAGAAGTTACATCCAATGTCAAAAAGTATGGGGTGGCAATGTCACCACATGGTACGGAGACTGAAGACACAGATTGCACTTAATGCAACTTTGACTCTTGCAAATATGAGGGTGTAAGAATAAAACTTAATAGAACCACGTTTTATGGGAAAAGTTTAAAACAGGGTAAACCCCAACATTTCATTTCCAAATTGAACTTTTGGCAAGAATCTCATCTTTTCAAAGTGACGGACCAATTAATTTTAAATACTAGAGCTAGTAAACTGAAATACCTGCTTTCCTTTCTTAGGCTGATATTTTCCCTCATGCTTATGTTGAATTATGCAGGGTCTTCCCTCTGATGCAACCCTCCCCTCTCCACCCTTTGATTTTGGAGGCCTGGGCTCTATGAAAGAGTTAATGATGTAGTGAAGAGCAGCAAATCCAAATTTCAGAGAACTCTGTTTGGATTTATCCCTTTAAGCCAAGACAAGTTTATAAAGGTGGGAAGAATGTCAACATAGGGTATTTTGGAATGTGAATTCCAGGGTCAGTACTTGACAACGAGCAAAGGTGAAGCAGCTGGAGTTAAGAAAACTAAGTCAAGTAGCTCTTGTAATAGATGGACACAAGATGATGCTGGTTTGAAGTCCTGAGGGACTAGAAAAGATAAAGCAGGTTTGAAAGCTGCTTTGAACATTTTGAACATTTAAAGAATATGTGAATATAATATGCCCCATCTTTCTTTTTGTGTTATGCTTCTTTGTTACTGAAATGGAGATATGCTTAGAGATACTTTTTTCTTTTTTTGAATTTTGCAAGTAGCAATTGCCCACTATTTAATTTGCCCAGTAAAGGCAAGAGAAAGGACTCTCTCCCATTCTCTGTATATAGTTGTTGCCAACAATCTGATGACTCTGCTTCTAGATACATAGTTATACACATATTCTACACATATTCATACACAAATACAAATGTCTTTTAAAACAAAAATCCTTACCTTCGCCTTGCATCTAAACATAATTGGGAAAAGTGTCCCACTGCATAGCTTAGGCTGGGGTCATTTGTGTACTCATGCTGTGATGGGCAAGCATACTGGTGGTTGAGGTCTTGCTTCTGTTGTCCAGTTTTGTCTGTTCAAATTCATATCAGAAGCATATGGAACCATCTCCTTTCTGCTTCCTGCTGTGACCTTGATGATAACTGAGCTCCTCTCCAAAAGCACTCTGAAACCAGCTGTTTGCATGTCTGGTATTAGTCAATGGCCTGGGATAATGCTCTCCTATACTCCCCTCATGATGTATCAGCTAATTTCAAGTGTAGTCACCTAGGATAATTGGAGTCTTCACCATCTTAGTCCCTTCCTTTAGCCAGAAGAGCTAGTTCAGCAGCTAAAATTCAAGAGACTTTGCAAAACTGAACGGAGTGAGAATAAGGAAATAGCTTACTATATTAAAAGAAAAGGCCCCGCCATTAAAGGTTTGAACAGAGAGGTGCTCAAGAAAGAGAAATTGCTGCTAAAACAAAAAACTCAGCAAGTCTTGAATCGGTCCTCCTGGGGTGTCCCCTCAGAGTCCAAAGTGTCTCTCACTTTGAGATCTCAGCCTCCAAAATATACAGGACCAAGGACCCAGGCCTCATCTTCATAACTAGTACCAGGACGTCAGACAAATCTCTGTTCTTTGGCATTTCTCTGAGCATCAAAGGCCACCTGTTATTTTCAGAAACAACTCTTTTATCAAAGCATGGGAAATCATAATGGAACAGTCTGCTGATGAGCAGTCAGGGGGCTACCATATCCAGGTTTGGGACCCTGAGTTACCCATAGTACAAACCATAATACTGCTCTACTTAGTATTTTGTGCAGGTCCCAGATGCCCTGTGGTCCTAGAGGGCAATTCCTCCACACCCTGTCATGCTGTGGTGCTCTGAACCCAATCACTGTACATAGTGGGAATGTGTCACTTAACCTTTGGGGTCCTAGGTTCCTCCATCTGCCCAATGTGTATAATCATTCCTACTTCTAGGTTTGTGTAGGAGAAAATAAGATCTTTAAATTGCTTAGTACAGTGTTTATAAAACTGATAACAGGTGCTGGTAAGGGTGTGGAACAACTGGAACTCTCACATAATGCTGGTGGGAATGTGCAAGTTAGTCAACCACTTTGGAAATCAATTGGGAAGCTTCTTAAAATGTTAAGCATGCACCTCTTCTGTACTACTCTAGCCATTCCCCCTGTCTCTCTGCCCATGAGAAATGAGCAAATATGTCCACACACACTTGCACATAATTTTTTTTGTAGATTTACTTTTAATAGTCAGAAACTGGAAACAACCCAATACCCATCAATAGCTGAATAGATAAACAAGTTGTGGTCTAGCCATAGAATGGAATACTGCAGTAAAAAGCAATGGATTATTGGGGTGCCTGGGTGGCTCAGCGGGTTAAAGCCTCTGCCTTCGGCTCAGGTCATGATCCTAGGGTCCTGGGATCGAGCCCCGCATCGGGCTCTCTGCTCGCTGGGGAGCCTGCTTCCTCCTCTCTCTCTGCCTGCCTCTCTGCCTACTTGTGATCTCTGTCTGTCAAATAAATAAATAAAATCTTAAAAAAAAAAAAGCAATGGATTATTGATATGTCCAACAGCATGGTTAAAATCCACATAATGAGGCTCACTGAAGAAATACAGACAAAAAGAATATGAACTATATAATTCTACTTATAGCAAAATATTTTTAACTTTGAAATTAATCTCTAGTGAGAGAAAGCAGATCATTTGTTTGCTGGGGATGGGTAGGGGACAGAATTACAAAGGAGCACAAAGAAATTTGGAGGGTGATGTATGCATTTACTCTCTTGATTGTAGTGGTGGGTTCACAGACACATGCATATGTTAAAGCTAATCAAATTTCATACTTCAAATATGTGCAGTTTATCATATTGATAAATCCATTAAAAATCACTTTGCCAGAAACCCTCTTTGCTCCTCTTCTAGTTTCTTGAAACTTAATCATTAAGTGCTCTTATGCCTACAAGCCTATGTGCCAGAACTGAAACTATAAACCATATCAGTAATGAAACTAGAATTATATAAATGTGTTACAATATAAGAGTTCTTCAACTACTCTGTAGCCCATGGTAAATGTTCAGTAAAGGAGAACTGTATCCTACCACCCCAGGGTTCCCTTATCAAAGATTGTTTTGTAGGTTAAGGTAAGAGAGTCCACAGAAGGTAAAAGAGTCCTATATTTGGGGAAGCTGAAAGTAGAGGAGTTAGTATGGATTAGAAGAATGATAGGAACAAACTCTGAAGAGGCAGGGAGAGGTGAATTCTTGAATGACCCTGTATGCTTGATTTTGTTTTTTAGGCAAGAAGGGGGAAATGCTCTTCAATGAATTTTAGAGCAGGGATGTGTAGGACATTGTTGGATTTATGGTTTAAAAAGATTCTTTTTGGGGCACCTGGGTGGCTCAGTGGGTTAAGCCTCTGCCTTCAGCTTAGGTCAGGATCTCAGGGTCCTGGGATCGAGCCCTGCGTTGGGCTCTCTCCTCAGCGGGAAGCCTGCTTCTCTCTCTCTCTCTCTGCCTGCCTCTCTGCCTACCTGTGATCTCTATGTTAAATAAATAAATAAAATTTTTTTAAAAAGTTAAAAAAATAAAAAGATTCTTCTTTGCTTATGAGTTATGGTTTGCATGATAGTTGTAATATTGTGATTGATAATAAGAAGGATATGTTTGCTCTTTGTTCAGCTTCTGGCACAGAACTCCTAGAACCCCTGGAATTTATGAAGAGATGAAAGCAATAAAAGTATCTTTTGATATGTTAATGAGGTGACTTTTGGACCCTACTGAAGGATGGGGACTAGTTATTAGAGCCAACCATGTTATTAGAAAGTTGGAACTTTCAGTCCCACTCCCTGACCTGCAGGTTGAATGGATTGCCACTGACAGGTGATTTAATCAATAATGCCTATAATGAAGGCTTCATAAAAAACCAAGAGGACAGGGTTTGTAGAGTCTCCAGGTTGATGAATGCTTTGAGATTTGGGGAAAATGGCATACTGCAAGAGCAGGGAATCTCTGTGTCCATTCCCCATACCTAGGCATTATGCAGCTCTCCCATCAGGCTGTTCCTGAGTTATATCCTTTTATAAAAAACAAAACAAAGGGCACCTGGGTGACTCAGTTGGTTAAATGTATGACTCTTAGTTTTAGTTCAGGTCATGATCTCAGGTCCTGGGATCGAGCCCCATGTCAGGCTCCCATGTCAGCAAAGAGTTGGGCTGAAGATTCTCTCTCTCCGTCCTTCCCTGCACTCGTGAGTTCCTGTGTGCCCTCTCTCTCTGTCTCTCTCAAATAGATAAATGAATCTTTAAAACAAACCAAACAAAAAAACAACAAAAATCGAATAACAAAAAGAAACCAAACAACAAAAAGAAAACAAGCCAAAAATCCAGTAATGTAGTAAGTAAACAGTAAGCTTACTTACTGTTTAGTGTTATTGTAAATAACAGTCAGTTCTGTTAAGCACTCTAGAAAATTAATCAAACCTAAGGAAGGTGTTGTTGGAACCTCTAATCTATAACCCATAGGTCTTAAGCACAGGTGACAACCTGAACTTGAGACTGGCATCTAAAGTGGAAGTGGGAAGGTGCAGTCTTACAGGACTGAGCCCTTATAGAGTCTGATACAATCTCCAAGTAGAAAGTGTCAGAATTGGTTTGAATTACAGGACACCCAGTAGGTGTCAAAGCCTTGCCTGGTGGTGTGGGGGGAAAAATCCACACATTAGAATTGAGTGCAGAACATTTTATCATTTATATGTGAAATTCTAACCTGGAGAGATAGACAGTGGTTATCAGTGATGATTTAAATGGACTTTTCCTATAGCTAGACATTTGGTTCCATGATACTATATAATTCAAAGGAAGAGGAAGATTGAGACAAATCTCTTAGAGAAAAACATTGGATTAGAGCTGGTATCCAGCTGTCTCTACCTTTACTTCCCTTTCAGTAAAGGAGCCAAAAATCCTCCCAAACCAGGGAGTGTTACCTGGGATCTGAGAATTAGGATCCTACTCCATTCACTGCTCCATAAGATGGTTGGTGGGGAGGAGACTGGGGAACACTGCTTCCAGTCTATACTCTCCGTCCCCAGGTAGAGAAGAACCTGTAGGAGAGACCACAACACAGTACTTGTTGATTTATATTATGAGTGTTGGTTAGAATGGCTTTGAAGAGTATATACATTTAGAAATATTTCCTGTACACAGTCTCCCTGGTTTTGTGTTTCCTGACTGTGTTACTGCCACTCTGGTTTCTTCCAAGAATAATAACGGTCTCTGGCTTTTGAATTGTAAGCATTTCCCAATGAATAAAGCTGTCCTCAACTGACTGGCACTTGGATCTTAGAATCAGGGTGCCTGCCATCTGCTGTGGAGTTGTAAAATCTCAGATGGCCACGTTTGTTCACCTGTGCCTTTGGTAGCTTTCTACCCCAGCTTAGTGCCACATTTGGCTCTCTAGGTCTGGCTGAATTTGGCCATAAAGCTGTTGGGAAGTCAGTGCATCGGGAGTTGAGCAACATCCCAAAAAATAAAACAACAACAACAACAAAAAAAAAAAAAAAAAAAAAAAGAAAGAAAGAAAGAAATTAGACCTCAAAAGGACTCATGTGGAATTTCTCAACTCTCAACTCTGAACAAAATCACACTTTCCTATTCAGGTCTCATGTACATGGAGTTCTGGGGGAAGAGAAGGGTATACAAAGGATCAACAGAGAAATTACAGGGAAAGGCTGAGTGTACATTATAGCAAGGGATGTAAAGGACAGGTCAACACCACTAAATTAACAATTCCTTGAGATTCTTAAATATCCCTATGCACTTGAAAGAGGAACCTCAGTCAGGCACAGCGGGTTACCAGCAAAAATGCGCAACTGAATGACTGAAACAGGAAGTCCCATTTTCTTTCTTATATTGCAGGCTTTCCAATTTCACTTTAAACATTGATTTGATATACTTTGCTGATTTATCACTTTTAGGAAGCTAAAATTGTTTCCAATGAGGCTTGATTTATATGTAAGAATTCAATTGTTCACACCTGGGAGATTCTGGCCAACATCCCCCAAACCCCAGATCAGCTTGTAATGATGGGGTTTTCACATCCAAAACTAGGTATTTAAGCTGGCTAAATTTTCCAATTTGATCAAGTCCATTGTGTTTCTCTGGTAACCTTCCCAGTGCCCTTTCAAAGTGACTAGGTTGGGATACCATGGCCAAATTGCATTGTTGATGAGGCAAGGGCCACTATCTGGTGCTGCACCTAAAGCCAGCTAAACTGGGTTCTTAGTTTTAACCCAGAAATAAAATAATTACCTCTTTGTTTAATGTTCCAGATCTTGAGGTGTAGAAGTATCCTGTGCATTTTCATTTTTTTAAAGAAATTTAACCAAGAGACAAAGAACCACACAGATAATTCCAGTTTGCATAGTGAAATTCAATCTAATTCTTCATTTCTTTTTCCCAAAATTCTTGCTGGGTGGACAGGAGTAGGGATAAGTGTTTTATCAGACTTTGGCACTCGTGTGTTAATTTCAAAATTGGGATATTACCCAGTTAGAGTGTGGTGGGGAATGGGCTCAGAATCTTCAGATTTTCCACTGTTGAAAATATGGCACAAAATCTAAAAAACAACAGACAGAGGCAAACATCTGACAGGAAATGAACTGGCTACTGTAAGAATGCTTGTGGCAGAGGAGACTCACCATCTGATGCCAGGGTTTGAGCTGTGTGGATGATTGGTAAGTGAGCTCGTTAAGTTTTAGATCCTAATAAAGATCTTTGGGAAATGGAAGGGCCTATTGTTTCATTTTGTTATAGAAATCCAGTTTCCCACTACAGCTGTTAGGAAAGGAAAATGTGAGGGAATGATTCCTTAACAGTGATGCCAGCAATCAGTCTGCCTGACACAAAGTGCTGGTGTCTCTAATGGGTCCTTGGTGCCTAAAATTGAAAACTGTCTCTCTAGCATGTCTGTGTACTTCCATTCAGCTTTATGTTCCAACTGATTGTTTGGCTTATAATCAACCATCAATTTTTTGATCCAGTGCTTCCCATTGCATGGGTCTGAAAACACCAGGTTAGTAGATGCACCAAAACAGCAAATGTTCCCCATAAGAGCACTATTTTTTTTTTTTTCTTCCAGTGCCTACACCCCTGAGCTGGATATTCTCAGAAAGAGAGTTTTAAATTGGTTTGTCTTTGAGAATGGCTCTTGTTACTTAGCATTGATTTTTCAGGGCCTGTAACATGTCAGACCTTGACACCCCAACTATTGGGAATCCTATCCCTCTCTTTTCTTAAAAAGAATTCCCCAGTGGCTTCCCATGGCTTTAGTAGCAGTAGTAGTAGTGTGAATATTAGTATTGCCTCTTTGTCACCATGCAAATAATAGTATTTAAACTCTTCCTTAGAGTCTGTGAGATCTGGAACAAGGGTCACAAACTGGCTGGTGAGCTAAATCTAACCAGCTGCTTGTTTTCATAAATAAAGTTTTATTGGAACACAGCCATGATCATTCATTTACATACTGCCAGGAGCTGCTTTCATGCTACAATGACAGAGTTGAGCTGTTGTGGCAGAGTTCATATGGCTTGCAAAGCAGAAAATACTTATAATCTGATCTTTTACCAAAAAGGTTTGCTGCCCCTGCCTTAGTGGATCTTTCTGACCCCCATTTCCTATGTTTCTCATGTTTCCTGATTTCTCTTCATCTTGCTGATATTAACTCCTGCCCCTGAACATACTGTGACCATTTTCTTCCCAGCACCTTTATACAGGATGTGCCATCTGTCGAGAATGCTGTCTTCCAAAACTTTTCTTTCTCATCATTCAGACTTCAGCTTCCAGACTCATCTCAAAGGGGTGCTTTAACTTTTCCATCCCAGCTAAAGTTCTCTCCAGTCCATTACACCCTGTTTCTTCCTGTTGTTGTTGTTTTTTCAGTAAGTGGTATCAGTAATTGTTGTTCACATAATTTTACCTGTGTCTCCTCATAAATATAAGTACCTTGAGTGCAAGCACTTGGTTTATCTGGCTCTACTCTGGATCTCTACGGTCCCAAATGGCAACTCAGTGACTGGAATTTGTAAATGCTCAGTAAATTTCAGTGGGTGAGATAAATGAATGAAAAGATGAAACCCCAGCCTTCAATATAAAACCATTAAAAAGTAGCTTTATTGAAAGAAATGAGAAGGATTGGCCCGAGCATTATGTTCTTGTACAAACAAGGCAAATTTCAAAGACGATCAGGCACTCTTACATAGAGTCCTTCTAAATTGGAGGAACTGATTGTGGAAGTTATTTTTTTAATTAATTACCAAATCATGTATAAAAATATCCAATCTCAAACCATTTTTTAGTCTTCAGAATACTCAAGATGAAAAAAATCCAATAATATACATGGTGGTGACAGAAAATGGATATTCTTATTAATTACAAATGGATGATAACATCTGTTTTTTTTTCCTTTTTCTAATTGAAATATATTTGACATATAATATTGTGTAAATTTAAGATATTCAACATGTTAACTTGGTATATTAGATGTTATAATATGATTACAATTATAGCAATATTTAAGACCTCTATCACATCACTAAACTGATCAAGTCATAAGAAGGGCCTGTTTAAGGCTATGCACCAAGAGCTTTTAGAATATAAATGACTTCTGACCTAGTAGTTCCATTTCTTTTTTTTTTTAAAGATTTTATTTTTTTTTATTTATTTAACAGAGAGAGAAGGAGAGAGAGCAAGCAAGCACAGGCAGACAGAGTGGCAGGCAGAGGCAGAGGGAGAAGCAGGCTCCTCGCCAAGCAAGGAGCCTAATGTGGGACTCGATCCCAGGACGCAGGGATCATGACCTGAGCCGAAGGCAGCTGCTTAACCAACTGAGCCACCCAGGCGTCCCAGTAGTTCCATTTCTAAGAGTTTAGGGTAAGGAAGAAATTGGAAATTTTCCCAAAGATGGAGGTATCAGAATATTCATCAGAATCTGAATGTCTGGCCAAAGGAAAGTGGTTAAATGAATTGTAGACCTACCATACAATGTACTACTTGGGATTGTTAAAAAAAATGATGGTGCAAATTATCGAGTCTGGAGTATCAATTGTTGAGCATTCTCTATGCATCAATCTCTAGACTCAACGCTTTGTATATATTTTCTCTTTAAAACTCCACACCAAACTCTGAATAGATGTTAACATCCACCCATTTACAAATGAGAAAATAGAGGCTCACAGAGGTTAAGTGACTCTGCCCCCAGAGCTGGGTGAGGATAAAGAAATTTGCGATGAAAGCCTATTTCACATGACTACCATATTCAAGATTCAAGACATCGACAATAGAAGCAGTCATTTCTGATATCCTGGACAAATTACTTGATCTTTTTGTGCCTCAGTTTCCTTTGTTGTAAAATGAGAATATGTATCTCAGGAGGTTATCATGAAGATTGAATGAGTTAACTAATCGCATGTGTGTACATGGGTTGGACATTATTGTGTATGTTGAGGAAGCAGCAGGAAATGAAGGAGATAAATTTCCCAGTCTATACTCAGTAATGCAGTGGAGGGAAGATAGACATTTTTAATTTATTTTTTTTTATTTGAAAGAAAGAAAACACAATTAGGGGGACTGGCAAAGGGAGAGGGAGAGACAGGCAATCCACGGAGCAGGGAGCCCAACGTGGGACTGGATCCCAGGACCCCGGGATCATGACCTGAGCTGAAGGCAGATGCTTAACTGACTGAGCCACCCAGGCACCCTGAAGATAGACTTTAAATAGGTAAAAGAGACTGAGGATGTTAGACTATGGCAAGTAATATGAAGAAACCAAAGGGAAACAGAAGTGCCAGGATGGGGGAGATGGCATTTGCAATTTTGAATTGGTGTTCAGAGGAATCTCCACTGAGAAGATAACCCTTGGGCAGAAATTTAAGGAAGCAAACCATGAGGAGCCCTCGAAGAGCATTCCAGGTAGAGGGAACAGCAAGAGCAGAAGTCCTGAGGCAGAAACATGTCAGGAATAGCTCAGAAATAACAAGGAAGACAGTATAAGTAAGGAAGAAAATAGTAGTTGAAGGGGAGGGAAGAATAGAGAACAAGGTACTGGTTCATATGGCATCAGAAGAGATGAAATAGGAAGGCTTTAGAGGGTAATGTATGAAGGCAAAATGATCTGGCAGTTTTGAAAGGTTCAATGTAACATACATTTATTTCATATAAAGTACACAGAATAGTGCCTGATACATGTTAAATGTTCAATAAAGTGTAGACATTTTTATTTGTGGTATTAGCATCATCATCTATCATCTAGTTTCAATATATTTTTCAAAATTTGTTGGGACTAATATATATTATAAAATAATAAGAAAAACTTCATCTTCCCTCATTCCCTTATATACCCAGGTATATGCCATTTCCGCATCGCTCAAGAGAAGGTAGTTTGTGCTGGAAAATATGAGGAAAGTGAATACTTGCACCAACCCTGTCCTGGTGTTCAGCCTAACAACAGTTAAATTTGAACAGGCCTCAGTGGGCTGATAACTTCCTGGGACCAACCGTTAGGGCTCCCATATGTAATTATGTAATAATGGAAATAGAGGGTCTAGGAAGACCTCAGAAGACCTTTTAGAATGCGTGCATCTCTCCAGCTCTGATTCAACAATAAATTTTTTGCATTTAGAATACAATTTTGATGAGATCATTGCTTGTCACAACGGCCCCACAGGATTCTTCCTATGATATTTTTAAAGCACAGCTTAATCAAGCAGCAGCTTATGAAAGAATGGTCCCATATTTATAGCTTTATTTTCTCCTGACCTTCTGTATTTGTCCAGTTTGCTATTTCTGACAGTTTCCAACTTCAAACATTGATTGATTCATTCATTCATTCATTCATTCATTCATCCATTAACCACAAATACTTATTGAATGTCTAATATGTGTCAGGTACTTTTCTATGTATTAGGGATGAAACAGTGAGAATAAGACAAATATTTGACTTCAGGGAAATTCTGTTCTTGTAGGAAAAGTGAGACAGTATTCAAATAAATAGGTAACAACAGGAATAAGTAGGAGAAATAAAGACAGGTCTGGAATAGACCTTGCAGGGGCTTTTATTTTAGATGGGACTGATCAGTGAGGACTTCTTAGAGGAGATGCAGAAGTCTGCATGAAATGAGATAGCAGAGGCCAAGTTGCCAAGGAACAGCATGGGCAAAGTTGCTCAGAGTATGACTGGAGAAATAGAAGCTGGAATGTAGAGGATGGAAGTAGGAAATGGGTTCAAGGAGGAAGACTGGGGGATGTTCAAGGTGGGCTTTAGAATCCATTCTGAGCAAGATGGGGAACAACAAGAGACTTGAGAGCCTGAATAATGTTTTAGAAAGATTACTTGGGCTGCTTATAAAGAGAAAACTGTAGAGGGCCCAGAAAAGGATCAGAGAGGTAGAGAGCAGTTTCAGAAGCACACGTATATTTGATAGTTTTTGCAACTATGTTCTTGACATAATCCATGGAATGAAAATTGAAATGAAAGTTATTTGCAGCATAAACATCTCTTATTCCTCCCTTTGGGGAACCCACTTTATCAGACTAGGTAGGTAGGCAGGCAAGGTTCTACAACTTCCCTCAGGTAGGCAAATTCTATAGGTAATGCACCAGGATTATGGACCCTACTTCTTTATTTTTTCCTTCTCAAAAGAGGTGGGTTTTTCAGGCCCCATCCATCTGGTCAGGGGCCATCTAAGATAGTTCCTGACAGCAAATGAGCCTCCCATGTATATCCTCCTCCCTGATTCATTCAGCACATTTTATAGAGAACCGTGATGTCCCACATGCCATGAATCAGGATCACAATGTTGGGTGTTGCAGGTTGTATCTTGCACAATGCTAGGATCTGTTTTTCGTATAGACTATGATGGAAATGTCCCTCCATGGAGTTGTACAGTGTGTAGCCTGCACAGCTGTACCTTGTAGCCTGCCACTGTTCCAGCCACTGGAAATAGATGACCAAGAGGTAATCTTTTCAGTTTACTGAGAACCTAGGTTATAGTGATTATCCTTGTTCTGGCATTCTAACGAGTTCATTTGTTTATTAACATCTTTTCTATAAATACAGTAGTGGCTGGACTGACAGCAGGATGCATTTTCAAAAAGGCAAAACCTCTAAACCTATATCTTAGACAGGCTTCTGGAAGCATTCATTCCGGAAACCCATCAGAAACATTTCAGATCAAAGCAGGTAACAGAGGTGAGCTGCAGCCAAGGCTCCTCTGAGATTCTAGACACATCCCTGAGCACCATCTGGGCCTCTGCTGAAACATCTGCAGGCTCTTCTCAAAGCTCAGGGCCCTCACACCATGAGCAAGACAATATATACAATCTAGGAGAAATCAGCAGATGGTGAGTTGCCCAACCTCTCATGGGGCTAAAAGTGTCAACTCAACATCATTGTGGAAGGAAGGGTAAGGTAATTTTCTCTTCCCTGACCTTTCTCTTTTGCTTCCCTCCTCCCTCTCTGTATGTTTCTGTTGCCACCACATATTCTAATCTTCTTTCCTGTGGTGTCTTCTACTGAAAAGGAATGATCTACTCAGTCATTTGACTTATTAATTAATTGATTCATTCAATGTAGCTTTAGGACTATCAACTGTGTACATGCCACTATCCAGGCCTTGGAGAGGAACACAATTGACAAGATTAAGCTTTCATTCTAGTGAGAGAAAACAGTCATCAGATAATGTCAGATAGTCATACATGCTCTGAAGAAACTAAAACAGGCAAGTGAGAATGGAGAGTGGCTGTGGAGAGCAGTGCTCCTTCAGACTGGTAGTTATAGAAGGCTTCAGTGAGGAAGTGACAGTTGCACTGACTTAGTGTTGAGAAAGATCCAGAGAGCAAACATAATCTGTTAAGCTCATTCACGCTGAGGTGCCTAGGTACCTCCTTTCCCCCTTTCTTCTTTATTCATTTTTTAGGGGGGGCGAGGGGGGCGAATACTTGTTGAGCATCCATTCTAAGGAATAAAAGAGTTAAGGAATTAAAGTTCCTTTTTTAATGGCACTTCCATGGTGGTGTAGAGGACAATGTTAAATTAATTAGAAAATGAACATGTAATATCAGTTGCTTAAATGTTGTGACATGATTGGTTTGAGAGAGAGCAGGTAGTCAGGGAAGGCCTCTGTGGGGAGTAACATTTGTGTAGAGAACAAAGCAGAGAAAGAAGCTGTGAATACATCTGGGAGGGGAGCAGATGGTGGGGAGGAGTACTCCAGATAAAGGAACAACCAAATGCAAGGGCAGGCACTGAGACAGAGGCATGACTGGCAAGAGGAAGAACCAGTGTGGTTGGTGTGTTGGCTGTGGAGCAGGCAGGAGGGGATCTTACAGAGGCAGGAACCTGACAGTTGAGCCGTGGGCCATGATGAGCAATTTTGATTTTACTCTACATTTTTATGGAAAGTTATTGGAATGTTCTGAGCAAGAGAATGACATGATCCAATTTATAGTTTACAAAGACTTCCTGGCTATTGGGAGAACAGACTCTAGGGGTAAACGTGGAAGAAGGGAGATGAGTCAGGTATAACTGAAATCCATATAAGAGTTGATGTTCTCCTGGCCTAGAGAAACAAGGCTGGAAGTATTGAACGTGACTTGAGTTTGGAGATGCGAATATGGCCTGGACAGAATTTGGTGACTGTCTTTATAGGGGTATAAACAAAAGAGAGAAATCCATGTGAGTCCCATGGTTGTTGGTGTCAATAGCTGAGTGGATGGCAATGATATTTCCTAAAAAGGAAGAGGCTGTGGAAGGGGCAGATTTGGTGCAGGGAGGGGTATGATTTTGGACATGTTAACTTTGATATCTCTATGAAAAATGGTGAAGATGTCAGTTAGGAGTTGGATATCCAATTCTGGAATTGAGAAGTGCTGGAAGTTAGCAGATTACAAATGATACATTAAGCCTTGAGACTCAATGAGGTCATTTAGGCATGATGGTAAGCAGAGAAGGCAGAGGAATGATCCTGAGGATGCTCCCATATTTAAAACTAGGGAAGAAGGAGGGAAAGGTGGCAAAGAAAGTGCATGAGAACCTGCAGCTAGAGAGGAGAGGAGCTAGGTGGCAAAGAGAACCATGAGAACCTGCAGCTAGAGGAGGAGAACCATTTCCTGACTACATGTAGAAGAAAGGGTTTGGAGAAGGAGGGAATGACCGAATGCTACTGAAAAGTTGAGAAAGATACAGACTGAGATGTGAACATGAACATGTGCTTGGACAATGATGTCATCACAGGAGACCTTAGAGAGTGGTTTTCTGGAATGGCAGAGGTAAAAGCTTGTTTAGAGTAGATGTGAGAAAGGATGCAAGAGGAGAAAGTTGCATCAGTGAGAGTAGTGAAGGCTTTCAAGGGGCTAACTATAAGGATTCTATAAACAACCCGAATGTAGCTTCAAAAACCCAAGTTGTAGGTAGAGGTTAGAAGCTTAAGCTTAAGGGAGAGTGTTTGGATGGTGAAGACCATGTTTGGATGGTGAAGACAATCTTGCAGAGAGAGAAAACTTAATCATTAGTAAAGTGATGTGTTCTTTTGCTTACTTGTTTTATACAACCTTTCAAAAACATAAAAAAAACCATTCTTAGCTTATGGGCAATACACAAATATGCAGATATGGCCCATGGGCCATAGTTTGCTGAGCCTGCAGTCCATCTGACTGCTAGGTTGTCTTCCTTGACTGGAATTGGATGTACTGGCTTTATCGCATCAATTCCTGGGACTGTTGTGTATGAGGAGGTGTGATGCCTCCATCCATTAGTTGGCATATATCTTAAGCCTTCTGATCTAGGATCTCTTTGTGTAATGGTGGAGCTTGAGTTTGTGGTGGTTGTTGTTTGTTTCCATAAGGATGAGATTTTTTAAAGCATGTTATCTGCTGGAACCATGGAGGCATGAGCAGTTGGAACTGCACCTGTCATCAGATAGATCAGTAGTGCTGGCAGATTCCAGGAATGAAGGAAAGCTAGAACAGGAAGCAGCATAGTCTTCAGTCAATCAGGACACATCACAGATGAGGAATGGGGCCATCAGGGGATAGACAACAGTCTGTCTGAGACAACAAGGCTCTCCCTTCTCTTGCTACCTCCTACTCCTCTGAACAGAATGAGAGAGAGATTCATTCTCAGGAAGACTAGAGGACAAATTCCTCTGGACTGTAGGATGCATATGTTTGAATTCTGAACCTTGTTCAGCCATAAAATCTGCATGCAAATCAGAACCTTCTCTGAATCTCACAAGTTTGCTCTTCAGTTCTGGGATCTAGTGTATCACAGATAAGGAACACAAAGCTGGGGGTTGAGGGAGGAGCAGTGATCACAAAACGCTTGGCTAAATGTCAGTGTCAAGACTTGTATTATAGGCTGTATATGATGTGGTAAATGATGAATCTCCATATCCTTTTGGTTATTGACCAAGTAAAGTGTGATAAAGTTTGGGCAGCCCTTCTCTATCTTCCAGGGATGCTGTCTGTAACCCACAACTTATGAAGTCACAACAGCATGGGAGGGGTGAGAGAATATCTGAGATGGAAGGGAGTACATGGGTATTAAGGTGACCACTATCTCTGCAACAGCATGCAATGTCACCAACAATGTGTCCTTTGATAACACAGGCACACTCCCCTTATGCTCCCCACCCATTTATCTAGCATTCTCCCTCATAGAGACACAATGGCTCCAACCCTACAGTGGAGGACAGAAACTTTGTTTAAAACATTTTAATCAGTTACATGGAAAGGGTCTCATGCTCCCGAGCTTTGATCACAAGGGTCTTGAAGTTGTCCTTCAGATGATATTAAATCAAATAGGACTTTTTAATCCTTGAAACAATTGTAAAATTAATCTTAAAAGTTGTGACCTTTACTCAGGCTTCTGGAAATCCTGTTGGCAATTCTGCATTTAATGAGGCATACTTCAAAGTGGGCTATACACAGATAATTCTTGACAGAGCAGAAGGGTTTCTCCATGATGAAAAAAATAAGCATTTGTGTCAATAGTGAAATAATCAATAATTGACTTTGGTGGATTAAATATAAAGCAGTGATGACTTGAAACATGAATATGTCTTTTCAGAAGGATTCCAAGCTTGGATATAATGAAGTTATATAGAGTTAATCAGAGCAAATGGCAAGGGTGCAGGGACTTAACTTTTTTCCTTAAATTTTATATATGTCTCTTAAAAGAGACCCCCCCCACTTGCAAGATATTTGACCCAGAGGAACTATAGATAGGCTGTAGTCCAGCTCTTTTATTCTACAGATCTGAGAACAGAGGCTCAGATTTGATGAGACCTGCCTAGGGACCCATCATCAGTGGCAGCATTGATTTCATTTAATGAGACAAATGCAAATTTTGTTTCCCACAATGCACTAAGAGTACCACATTATCTTTTCATAGGGGCTTTTTGATTATTCAGAGATGTCCTTCTTGATGTTTTTATTATAAAATTAATATTTGCCATAGAAGTTAAACACTGGGGATTTTTAGTATTCTTCTGTGATTTTTTTTTAATCATGAAACTAAAATACATTTACTTCCTACTAGTTATTGTAAATCCCCAAAAAGGTTCAGAGCATCACTTAATGGTATATTATGGACATCTATTTACACTTTAGTTCCTGTATCCTGAGTGATGAGAAATCCTGGTCCTCAAAGCATTAGCTTCAGTTTTTGCACTGATATTTGGTATGTGAGTTTTAGTACTGGGAGTCTGTGCTCTTAGATCCAGATGTGGGCACACAGACATCTGTCTATGCTTGCTTTAGTATCAAAAGAAAGATACATTCCCAGTGACTAGCAGAGCATTGCATAGAGAAGCAGTCTTTGTGTGATTCTGCAAGTGTTTTACAAGCTCATTATGGAGGAGGGGTTGTCAGAAGACAGTTGTCCTTCTGACAGAAGGACAGAACAAAGGATCTTGGTCTCCCAGAGATCCAGGGATTAGGGGCAAACTGAACCCTTGCAGCCCTAGATATCTGCTGTTGTTTCTGGAGCACACCATTAGGTGCTGGCTTTTAAAACCTTGATGGTTTTAAAACCCTGATGGTCCCTGATGGTTGGAGGGTTTCTAGTGAGGACATAAAGGTTGTTGAGATGATTTTTAAAAGTTATTCTCTTTTATTGAGTAATAGAATGATATATTCCATTAACTATCTTATCACCTTGGCAACCTGTCAAGCAACAGGTCATTTGGCATCATTCATGCAAAATATCTTGAAGACTGAAGTTTTTAATGAAGCTGCTGAACAACCCTGAAGTGTTACCATCGTAGAGATATAATGGCTGTCTCCAGGAAAGGAATCCATTTCTGTAGCTAAATTGTTCAAAAGGCATACAATGGCACCATGATTTTTATGCCTCTTATTGTTATTTTTTTTCCAGTGGATACTTAAAAATCAATTTATTTTTATTCTGGTGTGTACCAGGGGTATCGTGTTTGTTAAGATGAAAAAGCAATTTCAATTTAGTGGGAAATGGATTTTCTTTATCACAGAGAAATGTTGGCTAGATGAGAGACACATCAAATAAAATTCTCATTCCCGATCCCAGGAGTTGAGGTGGGGAGATGGGACTGGCAAGAAGACAAGTTTAGATTTTGATAATTCTGTTTGAATTTCTCCTTAGAGCCCTTAGTTGTCAATAAAAGCTCTTGGTGAGCAGCACAAATGACCTTGTTATGCCTGTTGTGTTGAACTGGGTGTTCCAAAGCAACAGAATAGCGTGAATTCAAGTGAAAGGACCAGGGCTTATGTCAGGCTCTGCCACTGTCCACCCATGTAACCTCCATCATGTGTTACTTTCTCCTCTCTGGGTATCAGTTTCCTTATCCATAGAATGGATTTTAAAGTCACCTCAAGTCTATGATTATTAAATGAACTGGGAAAATGTCTTATCATTTGCCCATAGCATCTCAACCAAGGTTTTCTTTTTATTGTAATTGACTATAGATTATAGTGTCTTTGGGAATATTAACATTTCACTGAATTGATGAATGGCTCCATTTGTTTCAAAAACTGCATATGCAGGTCCATTGCCTTTTCATGTGCTATTTTAGCCAAGTCATGTGCTCTTTCCCTTCTGTAGTTGTGTGTGTGTGTGTGTGTGTGTGTGTGTGTGCGCGCGCGCACGAACCCGCAAAACAGGGAAAGAGAGAGAAAAGGAAAGCGTAAGAGAGAGAAAAGCAACCTATCTTCACCTAAGCAACCTTATTTGTATCATTTTTTTCTAACTCTCTGTGACCCAGCCACACTAGCCTTAAACCCCCATACTAACTATACTGTGTCCTGCCACAGGATCTTTGTACATGTTAAAAATCACACACATATTCAAACCACATTGTACTTGTAGCTATCTCAATATCTCTTTTATGCTCATCACTACTTTTAAATTATGCTGGCCGTTAAACCTTCTGCTATGATCTTGTTATTTAAATCATCAATAAAGAAGCATTTGTATGCTTCTCTGTATGTCACAATTTTTAAAAACATTTTGATAACTGTATATTGATATACATGGTTTTCCTTGTAGTGCTTTTTTTTTTTTTTTTTTTTTTTGGTCCTGTGCATCTAAAAGCAATATGCCAAGAAGAGGTCCATAGGTTTCCTAGGACTGTCAAGAGGTCTTGGGCACCTAAGAGCTTAAAATAATCTATATTAGACCATAAATTGTATCAGGGGCTGTAGCTGGATCAGTATATTAAAGTGTTTGGCAGACTGCAGATGCTAAATAAATGTATGTTGAATGAATAAGTGAAAAAATAGAAGGTTGGAAAAGATAACCATTCAGGGATCTAGCTATTTAATATAGACTGCTCAAGTTTAATTCTTAGAGAAAAGGTACATAAAAAGTTCTCTCTCTTTAACATGATTTGGGCTGCAAAGAATAGAAACCTGACTCAGGATGGCTTGAATACTAAGAAGATACATGCTCATGAAGTCCAAAGGTGACCAGTTTTAGGGTTCAATGTGGTCAGTGTCTCTGAAACCTGGAAAACTCAGGCTCTTTCCAAGCTTTTATTTTGCTGTCTGAAGTCAAGCTTATAGAATGCTACTAGTAGCAGTTGGGGCCATGTGCTTCTTTGTTTCTATATGGTTGAAAGGAAGAGACCCTCACCTTTAACCATGGGAAATGTGATCTTCCCTTCAGTCGTACTGGGCCAAATTAGAATGAATGTTATTGCCCAGCCCAAGAAAACCTGCCAGCGTACTATCGTGTATTGATGGGTAAGACTGATGAGCATCCTTGTCCGCAGCTGAGGAGGGCCTGATTGAAACATTAACAAATGATAAGCCATGCTAGAAATAGGAAGGGATAAATGCAAGGTGGGGAACCAGTGGAGTCAATGATCTCTTCAGGGAGGCTCATCAGAGGCCACGTGTTAGCAGAAAAAAAAAAAAATGTCATTCTATGTTAAACACATATCGTTGGAAAAGAAGGTATGGGAAGAGCAAGTCTATAAAGGGATGATGTTTATAGGCAGCCTTTTTTTTTTTTTTAATGCATTTAGAGTAGAATTTTACTCAAGAATGTGCAGGGGAAATAGAAGCATCTCAGTCTTCTGAATAATCAATTCCCTTCTTCCCCTAAATCAGGTGTCACACTGTGAGTCAGGCTTTGCACACTATGAAAGAAAGGATACAAAATGAATACCAAAATTTAACACAGTTCTTCTCTGTTGTCATATTTTATACCTCATATTCATTCAGTATCTGTCTCTCTGATTATCATCTACAGAAGAGATTAAAAAGAAAGAACAGAAAGTCATCTTCTTCCTATAATTATGTACAGATTCATATGCCTATCAGCAGAAGGAGAGATACTATCTCAGGGAGGTAACAATTCATGTCTCTCTGGTACTGTCCGTTGCATCTCTGCTTTCAGCATCAGGGACTACTCATGCATAATTAGCCCTCCATTGATTTCCTGAAATGTTAGCTCTTGGAATGGAAATCTTTATGAAGATGCAATTGCAGTTAATTTGCCTGCTACTGTTTCATAATAAAGAAAGTTATTTCAGAAGAAATTACTTTTTTTATAAGTTAGAATTCTCTCAGGTAGGCTGGTAGTCAATGTGGAATTCTTTGAAGACTTGCAAGTTTTGCCTTTGATGTTCTGGTAGAAAACCAGGGTATTCTGCCATCACTACTACCTATGAGTAAGTATACTAACCCCCTCTACTATTTCCAAAGGCTTGCTGGTTTGTTGGGTATGAGTTAAGAAGTTCAGTTTTTCAATGTTGTAGGTTACCATGGGTAAGCCAACCGTCTACTGTCAAAAATAGGGGATATCTCATGACCTCATTGTATTGGGAGATCAGACATAAAATTGTAGCTGTCTGATTTCCTACAAATCTGTGGTGTAGACTGTATGTCATAAAGTCTGTCTAGTTCTAGCTGCCATTGAATATTGCACTAATGCCCAGTCATGTGTCTTTCAGTTAAACCTGTCCATTTTCAGTTGGTACAACAGAGCTTAAATTTCTTTCCCAAAGACCTGATGTACACATGGTCAAGTACAAATCTTATTTAATGGAAACAAAAATCAATCTCTCTGTCAAATCAGCACTTTAACTCACATGCTTGAGGCTGCCTTTTGTAACCTAGGGGAAAGAAGGTTATGACTGGTTAATACATCATGTCACTTATTTGAAGCTGTTATTTTTTTTTCTAAGTGCCCCCAGCCCAGAAATTTCTGCCATTTTATAGTATATGTCACAAATGTCAAGACCCTGATATGCCACAAATGGCACTAGAATCTCAAGAATTATCCTTCTAGGTTTTGTTAGCTCCTGGAAAAAACTGTGCCACTGAGTTAAATGTACAGAAAAGCAGCTTATACCAGTAATGTCTTATATTTTTTTTCATAATACTGTCACTTTCAAATGTACTAATTTATGGATTCATTTTATTTGTTGCTCTGCCCTTTTGGTATTCATTTTGTATCTATTCTTTTAGAGTGTCAGATCTAGGATGATTGGATTTTTGTCTGCTTTACCCTGATTATTATATATATCATAGGTTTCAGCCAAGGGGGGGATGTAAGTTATCCAGCTAACTTCAAAGAAATGTTAATAAATACATGTTTAAGATTGTTTTTGTAGAACTCAGAGCATTATAATGAGGGCATCAAGCAGATAACACAACCAATTCAAAGGAGAAATCAAAGAAGCACAAATTTATATGGAATAAAAAAAGTTGAAACGGGTGTTCAAGTAGACACAAAATTGACTTTCACTATTGTGTGGGAACAGAGAAATAAGTTTGACTTCTGGACATACTGGACAAAATTGATCTATCTATATACAAGAATTATTTAGCATTACCATGAATTAACTGGGAGTTACAGAGTATGAAATAGCTCAAAGGCAATGAAAGTTCAAATCAGATAATCTGGAAGGGCTTGCTCAAAAAAAAAAGCATAGTTTTCCAACAAAGACACTTATTAATTATGCATTTATTCCCAATTTTCTTGTAGTCCTCCTTTTGACCACAAGTAATCTCAAAAAATTATTCTTGATTATAAAATAAGACTGGTCTCATGAGGCTCAGCCTAGTTATTTATAGAGGTACAGCAAGTGTTAATTTATTATCTAGGACAGCCTAAGTTTGCTTTGCTGGAAATTTCAGTCAGGAATCTCATATTGGACTTTTGAAGATTCTCTATCATTTGTCATTCTGAGGCTAGGAGGTCAAGCCCAAGAAGGTCTATCTGATTTCACCTGCAGTATCTAGATACTTGGTTAAGTTTCTCTCTTCTCAGGTTTCCTAAATTACTTCAGTATTCTTGGCCTGCCTGAGAGCGGCCTTCCTTACCACCTATTATCTGAAACCCCATAAATCCAGGTGCTGGACCAGTTTTCTGTAAAAGTTATTCTTCCTTAAATGTGGTTTGCCATACATGATTAGATGAATATCACCCTCAAATATGGTATACCAGGCAAGTCTTTGGTTGCATAACCAGTATTTCCTATCCTGGTAAAAAGGGGGAATGGACTCTTAACTGAATCTGTGCAACTATACAGTCATGTGAAGTCAGGATTCAAAAAGAGTTTCTGAGCTGGGGCAGGAGAGTTATAAAAATGAAAATGATAGCATTTGAAAAAGTTTCATTTCAGTTTACAAAAGTAGAACCTACTAAATTGTTATGAGTTATAGATAGCTTAAGAAGGAAAAGAGCCTCCTTATCTATTCAAACTAGGACATTAGGCCAACATCAACAGTATTGCCAACAAATAAATAAAATTCCCTTCATTAGTTTCTTCAGTCCTATGTAATTAATTCTTGTTTCATTTGGACTCTTGGGTAGCAGTCTCATGAAGATGCCTGTTTTGACAAAAAAGAGTTCTGGATGTCCTGGTATAGTCTGAAAGTTGTCCAAATCGTGCCATCTAATTCTGCTGTAATCCTTTACCTTAGGGCTCTGAAAGGGTCTGTAGCTGGTTGCAAAGCCTTCAGGGAAGAGTCAGTAAAACAGAGAGACTTATGGTAGCTGTGTTTAATTTATTAGTGGCCATTTTCAAATGTGAAATGTCTAATGAGAGTTCACATCATGTGTAATTCAAAGACAAGGAAATTTGTTTGTTTCAGTAGCATAGACAACCAGATAACAAAGCCAATCCAAAAAATGTTGTAGACAAAACTTCTCTAAGAATAATGATTAACTCTGTTTTCAATGAAGATAGGGGATGTTAGATATCATTTATAGAGCTTAGTGACCACAATTTTTATAGATGAACAAAATTTGGATGTATAACATATAATAATCTAGAGACATAACTCACATAGCATACCAAGAATATGTCAAAAATGTCTTAAGTCTAGAATTGGCCCTCAATATCTTCATCTTTATAAAATTGCATAAGGAAGGCTGATGTGCACCCCAAATTGAAATCCATTGTCTTAGAAAACGCTAGAGGTAAGTAAAAGAAATGAGGTTTTGGCCAAGTAAGCATTTTAAATTTAAATAATTTAAAGTTATGGCTAACACTCTACCAGGCTTCAGCAAACTTATTTTGTAAAAGGCCAGTTAGTACATCTTTTCAGCTGATAGGATGTAAGGTCTCTGCCATAACTACTCAACTCTGCTATTACAGGGTAAAAGCAACCATAGATAATACATAAACAAATGGGCTTGTCTGTGTTCCAATAAAGCTTTACTTATAGAAACAGGTAGTGGGGGACGCCTGGGTGGCTCAGTTGGTTAAGCAGCTGCCTTCGGCTCAGGTCATGATCCCAGCATCCTGGGATCGAGTCCCACATCTGGCTCCTTGCTCAGCAGGGAGCCTGCTTCTCCCTCTGCCTCTGCCTGCCACTCTGTCTGCCTGTGCTTGCTCTCTCTCTCTCTCTCTAACAAATAAATAAAATCTTTAAAAAAAGAAAAAAGAAACAGGTAGTGGGCCATATTGGGCTGGTGTGCCCACCATATGGCTGCACTATACTATTATTGTCTACTATCATCAGAGTGAGCATAACCAGGACTCTGAGAAATAGAAACATACCATGCACAGTGAGGACGCTGACACATTTCTAGGAAATTTCCATAAGGCATGTAATTTCTGAATATTTATAACATCTACCTTACACAGATTTAATCTAGGGAAGGCTCAGCACCTCTTTGATTTTGACTTTTGCCATGCAATCCCATAAACAGTAACATAGCAAATGAACCTAATCACTTCTAGTTTCTCTTTCTATAAGGTGGAAGAACAAAGCTATGATTCCAGGTGACCTCTATAAAATATCAAAGAGAGTTTTAGGGATAAAAGCATCCTGAATTATTTATTTTTATTAATTAATAATCTCCTTTGGGGAAGGCAAAAAATTAAAAATAATGTCAGAGGCGATTTGGACTTTTAATATCTGACAATAGGACATGTGAATAAGCATACAAAGTAATACAATTTTAAAGAACTTTGGCTTTTTAATCAGGGAGGGATTGTTGTTCTTCTTAATCAAGGGCATAAGAAAGTCAACAGAAAGCACAGAAGTTTATCTGGCAAAGCAATACCTTTGTTACCTAGACAGGTTACATAGAAAAATTTAATTCTTCATATTGCAGCAGAGGTCATTAATTAGTAAATTAATAAAATAAGTCAATCAAAATTGAAGAAGCTTTTCTGATACTCAAACACATTTTATGGTTTCTCAGATTCAGGTATTCTAACAAAGGCAAATAAATTTCATTCTCTAAGTTGTGTCTGTCATTCTCTAAGTTGTATCTGTCATTGATGTTCTGGAACAAATTGACACTTTTAGAACAGATCTTGGAGTATACAAGGTCAGAATTAACTTTATACTCTTAATAAGATGTTTTAACATGCAGTGTTTTCATTTTTGTTATCTTCACATGAATCATTATATAAGCATTGTAAAATTAGTTCCCTTTATATTTCTACCTTGGTACATACTGATAGTTACAACTTACAAATAAAATCTCCTTGGAGTCTTTAATAGGTTTTAAGAATGTAGGAGTATAAGGTGTGTAAAGAGCAGAAAGGAGACAAATGCAAGAGGAATAAAAGAAATCCAATTGCCCACTCCTTTAGTATACAATATTCTTTTCCTTGAAAAAACACAGAAGCATACACACAGTTTTATTCCCCTGAAACTATTGGTCCTAAGTGTAATATCAAATGCTTATATTAGTTATAATTGTTAATAAAAATAGACACTACTACATGGGGAAAAAGCAAAACAAAATGGTGAGGTGGATAATTGAGGACTGACTGTCCTACACCAGCATTTCAACAAACTCACAGAACTCAAAAGCAAACTTAACTCTCTACCACCCCACCTGCCCCTGATACAGATTCTCAGTGGCAAAAATGAATATGTTCATTTGCACAGTCCAAAGATAAAGCTTCTAAGTAAGAAACAAATGTACATAAGTCAAAAGTATACTATTGTACTGTACTTTAGTTAGAAATAATTTAGATATCCAAAACTATGGAGAAGCAGGAAATGTCATTTTAGTTGATAAAGGGAGTGGAGTCAGTAAAAGAAATTGAATGTTGGGAGAAATAACACCACACGTGTATGTAGATGAAGATGATCCAGTAAATAGAAACTGATGATGCATGGGAGAGGGGTCAGAGATTGCTGGAATTATGTTCTTGAGGAGAGGAGAGTAGATGAGCTCTAGAGACTCACTGGAAGAGTTGACTGAATGGAAGATAGACATTTCTTTTGTGTCATCAGGAGGAGGCAGAGTGCATGACACAGGCGTGGGTAGCTGGGCAAATGTGGGCTGGAAGTGGGTGGGAACTTCTCTTGGCTTCTTTTCTGTTAAATAGAAAACACGGACATCAAATGAGTATTGGGCGCAGAGATGTTGAGATTTTAAGATTTTAAATGTAAGGCATCATCACCTAGAGAGTTAGAACAGGTAGGACTAGCATTACAATCTGATGTTTAGGTGACATCCAGAAGCCACTTGAAATTAGTAGTAGTGAATTTAAAGTGAAACCAGCCAACTTGAAAAACCCACTTTAAGAACGTTAAGCAAGAAAACTTAAACAAATGATACCAGGAAGGAATTGGTTCTTAATGTAGCTGTCCCACTTATACCTGGGTATTCATATCAAATAGATTTCTAGTCCTTTAACTCTTTCTTGGTTGGCTTGGTTTTACTTAAAACAGGCTTAACTATTGATGTCCTGTGCTTGCCGCTTATGTTTTATTTTTTTGGAAAGAGTGAACATCTTTGTTCTTTGGTATGAGTGAACATCTATCTTACTGAATATAAAGGACTTGGAAGAATTGTGGCTAACTGTGTTGGGCTAAAAGTTTGTTGGATTTTAAGTCAAATTCCTGTAGGATTTTAGTCCATAGTAGTGACAGTTATCTCCAGGAATCATTTTTTTTTAATGTGTAAGGCTATTCATGAAATGTCTACTGAATAAAGAATTAGCCATAATAGAGATGCTTTTCAAAGTAATTTGAACCACCCCTCACCCCCGCTTCCAACACACACACCAATTGACATGACAGTCCATTACAGGAATTTCCAATAGCCCTGCTGACATTGGTTTCAGTCTAGTCAAATGAAGCAATTACCCTGCAGATGAAACAACCAGATAGGATTTTTTAATTTCTGCAATGTCATAAGGCATTTTCATTTATGTTCTCATTTCTATTAAAATACTTGGCTATGGCCATGAAACTACTATTTAGAATTAAACGACCTGCAATATATTTGAGGGGAAATTTTCAGTTTTCAGTGGGTAATTGGCCTAACAAAAAGAAGTACACCAGAAAAATACAAGTCAGCTATTGCAAAGATGGCAAAATGAATTAGGTACAAGATGTGTCCAAAAGAAGCATCTTGTGATTTTGTTTCTTATTTTCATGATTCAGGTCATTACATATGGCTTATTCTGTTGTCCCCATAGCAGTTGAAATTGTAGTCTTTCACAGACTCCAGATAATCCCTGAGGCCACATTTTCTTAGGGGTTAAAGATTTTTTGGTTTTGGTTTTGGTTTTGGTTTCTCCTATAGTTATCACGCTATGCATTGGAGTGGAAGATTATAAGCGAAGGGATATGGTTAGCTTAAACTTTACATGGACCATCCTTGTCTGACCCACTAAAAAACAAACATCAGTGAGAAGATATTTAATGTGTAATAAGAGTTTTTTTGTTCGCTATCACAGATACAGCTGAGCCAATGGAGTATACTGTCAAGCCTCAAATATATCTATATGCAAAGCAGTCTTAGAGAATATGTAGAATTTACTTGTACATTCCCTCATGGATCATAATCAGTTTAATTCTACAAATGTATATGAACATCCCAAGCCTTGTGCACACTCCTTTAGTTTGTTGACCTTCATATTTCTCATTTCTGAAGTAGAGATGCTAGTAGTACTTACCTTAGATTGTTGTGAGGATTAAATGAATGAGTCCACATAAATTCCTTGGAACAGTGCCTGACTAATAGTGACCAATATTATTATATAAAAAATGTCCCCTTATTATATCAAGATCCCTGTCATCTGGTAGAGAATGGTGGGAATGAGAACAGTAAGCTATGATACGAAAATGAATGAGTTATTTGTGGTAAGGAGGAAACATGGAATTAAAGTAGGAAACAGGGACGCCTGGGTGGCTCAGTTGGTTAAGCAGCTGCCTTCGGCTCAGGTCATGATCCCAGCGTCCTGGGATCGAGTCCCACATCAGGCTCCTTGCTCGGCAGGGAGCCTGCTTCTCCCTTGGCCTCTGCCTGCCTCTCTGTCTGCCTGTGCTCTCTCTCTCTCTCTCTCTCTAACTAATGAATAAATAAAATCTTAAAAAATTTTTTTTAAAGTAGGAAACATGGGAATGCAGGGAAAAAAAAAAGACAAAAAACCCTGTCAGGGAAGAGGAAATGGCCTCCTCCAAAATATGTTTGTAATTCCTCTTTCCTTCTGGTCTGCATTGCTACCACCTGAAAACAAACCTCCATCCTTCCTTGTGACCATGACAGTCTCTGGACTGGGTTCTTTACTTCCATTCTTTTTTAATGTGAGGGATTATGTTTTACCCAGTTGAAAGTTTCAACAGTTTGTACCCAAACTGTGGGAGTTTGGAGTTCCCAGTACTCTGTGGGAACTCTAAAATTTAAAAGGACTGCATGGCAGGGTCCTTGTCTCTATTCTAATCAAGCTCATTCATTGTATTATCTTCCATACCAAGCTTTCCCTTTCTATTCTTGGAACACATGATGCTCAACCTTTATTGTCCTTTACTTCTATATGACTTCCTTATCAGTACAGAATCCTCTTTCTTCATCTCTCATACCTATGGTCTGACATAAAGCTACCTCCTCAGAGAAGCCTTCTATGACTATACCATGGAGAATGCCTCTTCTTCTTCCATGGCCACTCCCTCCCAAGTCACTGGAGATCACATTGTTCTTCTTAGTAAATTGTATAGGTTTCATCAGTGGATGAAACTCTGTTTGCTTATGTGGACCCTGACTATCAGACACAATTAACACCTATATAATAGGTCTACTTGAATTATCCAAGCTCAGGAGACTGTTGTACAAAAAAATGGAATTGCAGACTATTAGTTTGCAATGCCAAACAGAACTGCCACTGGAACCAGCATATCTACTTCAGCATAACTAGTACGTCCTCTCTCCTATGGTTAGGTAAATAATGGTGGAGGTCAGATGGATGAGTGGTTAAGGGCTTCAGGCAAGTTAATTAAGTAACTGTTTCTCTCCTTAGGATGCTTTTGCCAGGAGAACAAGATACAACAGGCTGATAACATCAGGCTCTTAGAAAGTGCTTTGCCCTAAGTTCTTTGCCTGACAGACTAAACCCCTCTCTCATTCCCAAATTCTCTCTTAGATCTTATAGCCTTGTAAGGCTTCTTTGGCTTCAATCTTCTGGGCAAGGGCCACTTTCTCTTTAGGTGGCTTTGTATATCTTTATCCTCTATTGTTGACTTGTGGATGAATGATAAGCACATTTATTTTTAGGTATGGTAGTGAGAGAGGACTCTATATCCCCCCAGATGAGGATAATGGGTATGATGAACTTTTTGAAAATGCTAATAACCTATCGATGAGGTTTTTGAGAAGGCAGGTTATGTGATTAAATCTGTAATGTCCTTGGGAGAGGTGGTGGTGGTGGTTTTCGTGGTGGTAGAGAGGAATAGAAATAAAGGTCTGTTGATTGCCACACCAGGGCAGTGTAATATTCACTGAATATTCAATAATATTCACCACCCAACCCTCCTTTTAACTACTCTGTGGGTAAAGGGGTCATGTACCTTTTGCAGGTGAGGAAACTGAGAGTTAGGGAGGATTTCCAAAGTTCCAAAGCCAGGATTGGGAGAAACAGGTTTGTTTAGAAGTACTTCTCAACCCCAACTTACATATTCTAATCAGAGCTAACAAGCTGGAAAGTCTACCAAGAGGACAGAGAAATTAGGAGAGGCCAGAGAGTAACAAAAATTGCTATAGACTTACTGGAGCTGGAGGGGGTCTTTGTGATTATCAAGGCCAAATGTTCCGATGACTAGAAATGGAAACTGGATCTCAAAGCACTAGAACAGCTGTGTTCTTGCTTGTAAATTCACATCCATGTACTGAAAGCACTGGCATCCTGTGGGAGCACTATAGAAATGTAGACTCTCAAGCCTGACCCCAGACCTACTGAATCAGAATATGCATTTTTACAAGATACCCTGGTGCTATGCATATGCCCATTAAAGGTAGAAAACCACAGCCCTATGAGGCTACTTTTGCAAAGTCTAAAGATGTGGAGCATTGGAGTTAATTCACAATTTGATGGCACATAGTCATAAATAAGTAAAAACCAAAAAAAAACAAAAACAAAAAAAAACCTATGAGCATTTTTTCTTAAAGAAATTCACAGTGCTCATAAAGAATATTGTGGTAAGAACTTTGGACTGAAAGGCAGTAGTCTGGAATTTTAATCCTAATTTTGTCACCTTAAAGTCCCTTTCCCTATTTTGGATATACTTTCTTTTCTGTGTAGCTTTGCAAGATGCTGTCTTAGACCCTTCTAAAATTCTTGGATTGTAGTTCTATTGATGGCATTAATAATACAGCATGAGAGAATGGTTAAAGACTAGCATTAAAGAGCCTGGCTCCTTCAGGCCCTAGCTAGCTCACACCTTTGTGTTAATGCCCTTATTTAGGTTTCTTTAACCTGTCTCAGTTTTTTCATCTCTAAAATGGGCTTGAAAACAACAAAACAACAAAAGCTACTTTCCTTAGTTTATTTTTAGAATTAAATTGAGATAATATTTATAAAGCATTTGAGACCATTGAACAATAGGCGTTTAATATGTCAGGCCCCAGGCTAACGTGCAGCAAAGAAGAATCCCTGCTTTTGAGGAGGGAGCTCTGGGTTGAAACTGCTGGTGATTATTGGAATCAGGGTAGGTCTGGATTTAAGTGAGTGGCCAAGTTCAAAAGGATCATGGAAATACTAAGCTTTAAGTCATGGTGGAAATGGGATCTACTTAACTTGGAGAAGATAAGTTAGCTACACTGTACATAGTAGCCATCTTAAAATAAGAGTGAGCTGTCATGGGGTAAAGGCTCAGATGTCTCCATGTGGCACCAAAGGGCAGAATTAAGATGGAGGGTAGAAGGGACTTTGGAGATTGGGGAAATAACCATTCATATTTGCTAATATCTGGGAAGGCTTGGGTTTAGAGGAGAGATTAACTTATTTAGGCACCAAGGAAGAATTCTTAAAGAACTTCTATAAAACTGCATCAATTTGAATTAGCTTGTGGAGAGGACCAATTAGATTCAGTTAAAGATCCATTGCTTATCTTTAAGAAAGCAGAATTTCATTTCTTTCAAATATGCACAGTAACTTGAACCAATTACTCTTTCAGAGTAAATTAATGAGCTGCTTTAATGAACAGATAACATGAACATATAATTATCAGCAACATGAATATACAATTAATGTTTCTAAGTCTTTAACATATTTATGTGATGTAAAGATCTTACAAACAATCTCCCAGTGTATTTATCCTCTCAGTTTGCCTGGGAAATATTTTTCATCACAAAGTTAAATTCTGCCAGTTTCACTTAGTCTGAGTGAATGGGTATTTGGAATCATTGACTACCAGACTAATGAAATTCTGCTTAGATAGTAAAGGTAAAGAAAGTGGAAGTGTTGGGTTGACCAGTAAAATACTTGTTTCCACTATTGCCCTCCAACTGCTAGATAGGGCTCAGTCTATGCATTTAGCATTCCAACCATAACATACATATGTCCAGCATATTTCAACAAGATTCAATTATAGCTGGCAAAAACATTTGTAAAAGGATCTAGATTTCAGCCCAGATGGTGGCTGGGCATTTGAGAAACACTCAAAATATGTGGCATTATTCACCCCTGACACTCAGAATATAAACATGAGGCAACCACCTCTCCCAGGGTGGAGAAGTAGAGAAGAAAATCTCCACATCTTCTGAATGTACAAAGAGAGTTGCTGTTTTTCCCTTGAAGTTTAAGAATATTTACATTTTAACAAGAGAGAATGTCTTTCAGCATTCCCCCAAACACGGAGGCCCTATGTTTGGGAAAACAGGTGATGTGGGCCTTGGTTTCCTATCTATGACCACTTCTGAATGAGCTGATGTGTG
>ML112003.1:43369-85384 GCA_003697995.1 Taxidea taxus jeffersonii | reverse complement strand
GTCGCTTTGCAGCTTCTCCCTCTGCACCCCCCGCACCCTCTCTCTCCATCACTGATGCCCATTTCCTCTGGTATTGGAGTCAGACAGTGCTGGGCTCAGCCACTCAGTAGAGTGGCCACATCTCTAACCCCCTCTGTTCCCTTGGCTGTGAGATGGTGTGCTGTCTTCACTGGAGATGTCTACACTGGAGATGATGCCTGTAAAATGTGGAGCAGGGTAGTTGCTATTATCCGTGCTCAGCAGTCATCCCTTGCCTGGTGTTTGATCTTCACCACAGAGTCCCTCTCTCTGGACCTGACCTGCAGACTCCCGACTGTGGGAGCCAACCTTGGGGAATCTGGCTCTCATGAACCAGGTCCTCTGGGTCTGAGATTCTACAACTTTGTTACCGCACCTTCGACGTCCTGGCCTCTACCTTCAAGACTTGTCCCTTGTTTTGACTTCCTTACTAGAATGGTACTGCTCTTACTGACCACCAGAAATGTCCCCAAGCTCCCAACTTTAACAGTCCCGCTACATCTCTGCTCCCCAACTCCTTCTCCTCTGCTTTGGATCCCCAGACATAAGCTCCCATCCATACACCCAAGCATTGTGACCAATTGATGTCCTCTGCTTCGAACCTTACTCCTTCTCTACCTAGATCACTTGTCACATGGCTGAGCCAGCTGTCTTCTATATGCACTCTGCTGTGTTAAAAAGGAGTCTGATTAAATGAGTTATTGAGATAAACAGGTAAAAATAAAACCTTGCCTATGTGTGGCAGTGAACACTACATGTAAGGCACTGGCTGGCGAGTTACCACCTTTGATGATGGCAACAGTCCCATGAACGAAATAAGAATGGTTTTGCTCACTCTAAAGATGGAAGATCAAGGCACAGAGACATGAATTGCCCAAGTTTTTAGACTTAGTGATGGCACTGAAATGAGTGTCCTATATCTTCAAGTTATTGTTTTTCTCCCATTCCACTCCACTTCCAGAAATGATGACTGGCCCCTTGTCTCTCCCCAAGATATATGCCATGTATAGGAAGATATTCATTAATGAATCCAAACACATTTGTCTTTGCTGGCTGGCCATGAGAAAAAAGAACTTGAAACAGAGCAAGTTCTATAATATGGAAGATGCGTTCCTGTGGATACATTGAAGGCTGCAGAAGTTAGCTGTCTCTACCACTTCAGTTTTCAAAGGAGGAGGAATGAGAGGAGAGTGACTTTGAGGGCAGCAAAGAGAGACATAGGGAAGGAGTGAGAACTTTGGTCCCAAGGGTAGGGACCCCCAAGCTTATACTTTGGCATGCTTTGGGGAAATGACAAGTGTTCAGAGAGGAATGGCCTACTGGTGTCCCCAGGAGTCTAGATCCTTGACTCGGGATCCCCAACCCTACCGTGGTAAGAATTCCTGGATTCCAGATAGGGCACAAAAACAGAGATCTGCCAGGGGCACCTGGGTGGCTCAGCGGGTTAAAGCCGCTGCCTTTGGCTCGGGTCATGATCCCAGGGTCGTGGGATCGAGCCCCACATCGGGCTCTCTGCTCTGCGGACAGCCTGCTTCCTCCTCTCTCTCTCTGCCTCTCTGCCTACTTGTGATCTCTGTCTATCAAATAAATAAATAAAATCTTAAAAAAAAAAAGAGATCTGCCAGACTTCAGGGGACCTCGGGGTTTTGGACAAAAACCATGGTGGACTAACCCCCATATCTTTTTTATTTTATTTATTTATTTATAGATTTTATTTATTTATTTGACAGAGAGAGAGATCACAGGTAGGCAGAGAGGCAGGCAGAGAGACAGGGGGAAGCAGGCTCCCCGCTGAGCAGAGAGCCCGATGTGGGGCTTGATCCTAGGACCCTGAGATCATGACCTGAGCCGAAGGCAGAGGCTTAACCCACTGAGCCACCTCAGTGGTGCCCCTATTTATTTATTTTTACCAACAAATTTTTTATTTTTTATTTATGTCTAGTATGGCTTTTTTTTTTTTTAAGATTTTATTTATTTGAGAGGTAGAGAGAGAGAACGAGCAGAAAGAAGGGTAGAGGGGAGAAGCAGACTCCCTGGTGAGCGGGGTGCCTTATACAGGGCTCAATCCCAGGACCCCAAGATTAACGGTTTAACAGACTGAGCCACTCAGGTTCCCCTCACCATTCCCCATCTTTGGCATCATATAAACCTCCTAGTAGCTATGGAAGGTGAGGGAAACCCAGTCATGACTGAAACTGAATTTCCTACAAGTCTGTTGAAATAAGGACTCGGAGTAGGATTTAAATTGATTGGACTTGGGGTGCCTGGGTGGCTCAGTCGTTAAGCGTCTGCCTTCGGCTCAGGTCATGATCCCAGCGTCCTGGGATCGAGCCCCACATTGGGCTGCTTGCTCAGCGGGAAGCCTGCTTCTCCCTCTCTCACTCCCCCTGCTTGTGTTCCCTCTCTGATGAATAAATAAATAAAATATTTAAATTGATTGGACTTAAAGAATATAATTAGGATGTTTCTTGGACTCCTGTGGCTGTGGATGCATAGCCACCTTTCCTCATTCATTCACTCATTAAGAATTTAGCTAATATTTACTGAGCTCTTGCTAGGTACCAGGTATTGTGTCAGGCATTAGAAATACCTTTCATATTGATATTATTGCTACCCAATGAAGCAAATAAATGATGCTCAATAGTTGGGGCATCTGGCTGGCTCAGCTGGTAGAGCATGTGGCTCTTGATCTTGAGGCTATGAGTTTGAGCCCCACATTGGGTGTAGGTTGCTTAAACAAACTTAAAAAATGGTAAATAGCAATGCATAGCAAAAAGAGAATTGAAGATGATGTTGAAGTGACAAAATATAAGATGAGGAAAGGCAACCCAACCCTACTGAGGCGCCTGGGTGGCTCAGTGGGTTAAGCCTCTGCCTTCAGCTCAGGTCATGATCCCAGGGTCCTGGATCAAGTCCTACATCGGGCTCTCTGCTCAGTGGGGAGCCTGCTCCTCCCTCTTTCTCTCTCTCTCTGCCTGCCTCTCTGCCTACTTGTGATCTCTGTCTGTCAAATGAATAAATAAAATCTTTAAAAAATAAAAAAAATAAAAATTAAAAAAACCCCACCCTACCAACACAAGGAGATCAAGGCATGTCTGGCTGGCTCAGTCCATGAAGGGTGAGACTCTTGATCTGGGGGTTGTGAGTTCAAGCCCTAGTTTGGATATAGAGCTTACTTTAAAAAAAAGAAGACAAGGGACGCCTGGGTGGCTCAGTTGGTTAAGCGGCTGCCTTCGGCTCAGGTCATGATGCCAGTGTCCTGGGATGGAGTCCCACATCCGGCTCCTTGCTCAGCAGGGAGCCTGCTTCTCCCTCTGCCTCTGCTTGCCACTCTGTCTGCCTCTGCTCGCTCCTGCCCTCTCTGACAAATAAATAAATAAAATCTTAAAATAAATAAATAAATAAAACCGCATTGCTAAAAAAAGAAATAAAAATAAAAAAAAGAAGACCACGAAGACGACGACGAAGAAGAAATAAGGTGGTTAGGACAAGCTTTTCCGAGGAGGTGACAACAAAGCTGAGATCAGAAAGAGATGAAAGAGCCAGTCATGTTCAGGCAGAGGGAAGTGCTTTGTGCAAATGCCCTGTGGTGGGAAAAAGCCTGATAGGTTCAAGGGGCTGAAAGAAGACCTGGATGCTCGGAGCACTGTGGAATGGTGAGAGAAATGCAATGAAGCTGGAGGTAGATCGTTCACTTTTGTGGGCCACCAACTCTACTCTCAGTGCAGTCTGATTTGGCTTTTAAGATGGTGGCATATGCACTGGTGGAAACAAGTGTGGCCCCAGAGAGGCAGGAAGGATCATGTGGGAGATTCTAGAGGCTGGCTTACTCAACCACTTCTCCTTTGTCTTCCCTTGCCATTCAGGCGGGAGAGCCAAACCTCACTTCCCTAGGCTCCCTTGCAGCAGGGTGTGGCCATGTCATGTGACACATACTTGGGGAAGGGCTTTCCTCCCAGAATAAAGAGACAGAGCCCAAGTGAGAAGGCTTTTATCCTTGACCTGTTCTTTGCCTTCCCTTTCCTTCCTTTGGAGCACAGATGTGGCTCTCAGAGCCAAGCAGCTATCCTGTGACACATTGCAGATTACGGAACAGGAAGATAACCCTGGGCCCCTTTTCTCCATAGTTATTGTCACATTAGTAAAATACTCTTTCCTTGTTTAATCTTCTATGATAGGTTTTGTGTGTGTGTGTGTGGTTTTTTTTAGAGATTTTATTTATTTATTTGACATACAGTCATCACAAGTAGGCAGAGAGTCAGGCAGAGAGAGAGGAGGAAGCAGGCTCCCCGCTGATGTGGGGCTTGATCCCAGGACCCTGGGATCATGACCTGAGCTGAAGGCAGAGGCTTTAACCCACTGAGCCACCCAGGCATCCCCCCCCCTTTTTTTTTAAGATTTATTTATTAGAGGGGCGCCTGGGTGGCTCGGTGGGTTGAGGCCTCTGCCTCCGGCTCAGGTCATGATTCCGGGGTCCTGGGATCGAGCCCCGAGTTGGGCTCTCTGCTCGGCAGGGAGCCTGCTTCCTCCTCTCTCTCTCTTTCTGCCTGCCTCTCTGCCTACTTGTGATCTGTATTTGTCAAATAAATAAATAAAATCTTAAAAAAAAAAAGATTTATTTACTTGAGAAAGAGCACAAAAGCAGGGGAGAGGGGCAGAGGAAGAGGGAGAGGCAGACTCCCTGCTGAACAAGGATCTGGACTCGGAGCTCTATCCCAGAACCCCCAGATCATGACCTGAGTCGAAGGCAGATGCTTAACCGGCTGAGCCACCCCGGTGCCCCTATTTGTTTGTTTTTAAGGATTTTAAGTAATCTCCACACCCAATATGGGGCTTAAACTCACAACCTCGAGATCAAGAGTTGCATGCTCTACTGAATGAGCCAGCCAGGGGCCCCTGTGATAGGGCTTTTGGATACTTCTAGTAGGTTCTGACATGGATGCCTTCGCAGTTGTCCAGGAGAGAGGTCATGGTGGCTTGGACTACAGTGGTGATGGATTTGAGATATACTGTGGAGGAGGGCCACCAGGCCTTGCTGGGGAACTGGATATGGGGAGGGGAGGGGTAAGCTGTTTCTCCAAATATGAAGTTAGCAAGTGGCAGAGATGAAAGTCAAACCTAGCTCTGCCTTGTCTCTTTTGTACATGAGTCATTTGACAAATGCTGTTAATAGTGACCTCCCAGGGCTCCAGGTGTTTTCTCCAGTGCCAAAGCAATGCCCATTGGGCTTCCTCTGACCTTGGGCTGCCTTTGGGGGCTGCCGTAGGTTTAGGGAAGCTGAACTGTCAGTGTTGGCTAAGAACTGCCCAACAATGTAGAGGCAAGGACTCCTCAGAAATCAGTCTTGAGAAATCGGTGGTATTCCCAAGACCCTGAATCCCTTAGGCTCCCTCAGATGGCCCCGCCCCTCCATCTAGAGCCCAGAATTTATTAAGCCCATGAATCTACTTGGACGCTGGATCTGGTCTTCCATCCAGTCTTTGCGAAGATGAGGTCTAAACTCATGTCAACAAGAATATTGAAGAGTCAAGAGATTTTCTTCTAGCCCATAGACCAAGTGATTCTCAATTGTACATCCTACTGGGAAAATTGGACAATGGAAGAGGATTTTATTCTTCTTCAGTACACGGTTTTAGTGGTTTCCTAGGTTGCCATTTCAAAGTACCACAAACTGGGGGCTTAAACAACAGAAAGTTATTCTCCTACAATTCTGGGGGCCAGAAGTCTGAAATCAAGGTGCTGACAGGCCTATGATCTCTCTGAATGTGCCAGAGGAAGATCCTTCCTGGCCTCTCCCAGCCTCTACTGGTGGCTGGCAATCCTTGGCTTGTAGACCTGTCACTCTGAATCTGCCTCTATCTTCACTTGGCCTCTCAGTGAATGTCTGTGCCTACATCTCTTCTTATGAGGACACCTGTGGATTTAGGACCCACTCTAATGCAGTATGACCTCATCTTCACCTGGTTATACCTGCAAAGACCTTTATGCCAAATAAGGTCACATTCACAGGTACTGGAGGCTAAGGTTTCAACAAATCTTTTTGGGGACACAATTCAACCCATAGCAACATCACCATATCTAAATAATGGCAGGAAATTGACAAACTATCCAAAGGGGACATTTTATCATTTTCTTTTGTTTCCCATATGAATGGAATAGTTTTCCTTGTAAATTACACTCCTTCCCCTCACCTTTTACGTTTTTAAAAGAGAAGAGTTCTTTTCTTTTCCTTTTTTTTTAAGATTTTGTTTTTAAGTAATCTCTACACCCAACATGGGGTTTGAACTCACAACCCTGAGATCACAAGTCACGGGCTCCACCGACTGAGCCAGCTGGGGGGCCCTGAAAATAGTTGTTTTCTTAATTATAATAGGAAACAACTGCTCACTGTATAACATGTAGAAAAGAGAAAGCACACAGAAAATCACCCATAATCCTACCTATCAAAGATAATCATTTTTTTCCATGCATATACAGTTTTTCTTTGTATAAACAGTATCACCCTCCATAAACTGTTTGAAGCCTATTTATTTTTACTTAATATATTGCGTATATTTTTCTGTGCTAAGAAATATTCTTTTTTACCCCTAAGTAGTATTATTATATGATGTGCTTTTTAACGGTCACATAGAATTTTTTTTTTTAAGATTTTACTTATTTGAGACAAAGAGCACAAGCAGGGATGGGGGGAAGGAGGCAGAGGAAGTGGGACAAACAGATTCCCTGAACGGGGAGCCTGATGCACAACCCCGAGATCATTACCTGAACCAAAGTCAGAGAGACACTCAAGCAACTGAGCCACCCAGAGACCTGGTCCCATAGAATTTCTTATAAATTACTTAATGACACCTCTATTATTGGCTACTAAGCTTGCTTACACTTTGCTATGTAAGTAGCATTATGATGAAATTTTCACAAGTCTGCGTACGTATCTATGATAAAGTCCTAGGAATGTAACCATTGGATTAACGGTTATACATATTTTAAGCTTTTTTTAAAGCTTTATTTATTTATTTCCTTTCAGAGAGAGAGAGAAAGAGAGAGCGAGCAAGCAAGCGAGCATGAGCAGGAAGGGCAGAGGGAGAAAGAGAACCTCAATGTGGGGCTCGATCTCACGACCCTGAGAGCACAACCTGAGCTGAAACCAAGAATTGGATGCTTAACTGACTGCATCACCCAGGTGCCCCAATGCATTGTAAGGTTTTTGATGCATATTGATAAACTGCCTTCCAGAAAGACTATACAACCACAGCATATGAAAATGCCAACACCAGAAAAAGGGCTGGGGTAGGAGGGAGAGGCAAAAAAGAAAAAAACAAAAACAAAATGGGCAGGAGAGAATCTCAAGCAGACCCCCCTCTGAGCAAAGAGCTTGACACGGGGCTTGATCTCACAACCCATGAGATCAGGACCTGAGCAGAAACCAAGAGTTGGACATTTAACCAAATGAGCCACCCCCACCCCATTAGTCCTTTAGATGCACCTCACCTTCCAAGGTTCCTTCTTTCTTGCATCTGACTCCATCTTGGTCCTGACCTCTACATCTAGGCTGATTCCCTGGTTTTCAACCATAGTTTCAAGAACACAAAGTTGTGTCTTCCTTAAAGAGCTACAACGGTCTTGCCCTCATTCCTGCCCCAGTCCTTGGCCCAGTTCAGCAACTTCACATTGAGTATCCTCTGAGCATCTACCTGGACCTGCTTTAAGTCCTCACCTACATCATTTACACCTGCAGGTCCTCACCCCTGGCCCGACCTCCAGCTTTTCCTCCTCAGTCAAAGCTGGAGTTGTTGGCAATGAGAAGGAAGTATATTTCCAAGAGGAAAGTAACTCCAGCAAAAATAATCGTTCCTTTCAGAGACTCCTTATCACGTGTTCTACGATTCCTTCCAGTCTAAGGGTCTGGGGGTGAAGGCCCCCGGGGGAGTCCTCCATGCAGAACACTTTGGGACCACTTGATCCTTAATTCCACCAGCAGCTCACTAAGGTTGTCCTGTGTGCCTAGGAAAGAAAACCCTGTGTGGAGCATCTCTGGGAGCTCCAGGACCACCTGGGAGGACCTGGGGAGAAGCAGAATTCAGAGAGGGCCGGGGCATGACAGTGGGCTCCTCAGCACATATGACACCTTTGTGACAGCTGATACCCATTGATGACATTGCCAATCACCCTCTAGGTCTCACCGATGACAGGAACGACACCTAGAGTAATTCTAAGGACATCCTAAGGACAGTGGTTCAAGGGATCACTGCTCTGATTCCTTGAGAACTGTGAGATGTGACTATCTTGATTTTACCTCTGACCCACCCACTAGCCATGTGGGGGTGAGCCTGTTTTCAAGATGGAGGATTCTTTCCCAAACCAAGTCCCTTCCAACTATTCAACATAGGGGTATCCATCAATCTGCCTAATGTGCCACATCCAACTTCCTTTGCCCTGATTCTGACACCCTCTACTTGTCCTAAGTCCTCTGTGAGTCTCCTGACCATCTCACCTTCACAGGAGCCAAGAGACAGCCCCAGCAGTACAAGGTGAGGTGAGAGGTGGTCATGTCACAGAAGTAGGAATAGGGCCTGAATATTCTCACACAACTATGAAGACAAGGGAGAAATGAAGTAACGCTTCTATCCTATCAATACTCATTTCAGGGGCACTTGGGTGGCTCAGTCATTAAGTGTCTGAGTTGGACCTCGGTCATGATACCGGGGTCCTGGCTTCAAGCCCCACATCAGGCTCCCTGCTCTGCGGGAAGCCTGCTTCTCCCTCTCCCACTCCCCCTGCTTGTGTTCCCTCTCTCACAGTCTCTCTTTCTGTCAAATAAATAAATAAAATCTTTTAAAAAAATACTCTATTTCAGGGGCTCTTGTGCTATGTAAGCTTCTGTGGGCAGATCTCTGGTCTGTAAGCTGTGTGTGAGCCAGGGGCCACATCTGTTTTGTTCAATGGTTGTATACCTCGAACCCAGAACTATGCCTGGCACAAGCAGGCATTCACCTAATACATGTTAAATAAGAAAGAGCCTGGGGTCAAAACTGCTGTTTAAAACATTGGGGGTGGGGCACCTGGGTGGCTCAGTGGGTAAAAGCCTCTGCCTTCGGCTCAGGTCATGATCCCGGGGTCCTGGGATCGAGCCCTGCGTCGGGCTCTCTGCTCAGCAGGGAACCTGCTTCCTCCTCTCTGCCTGCCTCTCTGCCTACTTGTGATCTCTGTCTGTCAAGTGGATGAATAAAATCTTTAAAAAAAAACAAAACAAAACATTGGGGGTGGTCTGAAATCCAGACACCTAATCACATCCATGGTGACAGCTGGCCCTCTCATTGAGCCCACAGCGCCCTGGGCGCTCTTCACTGGATGGCTCCAAAGCAACCTGCAAGGCAAGTCTTGTTATCCCACTTTCTAGATGTGCAAACCAGCTCTTAGAGGTTAAGTTCCTAAAGTTCCACAGAGACTAGGAACTGGGGTTTGCAAAGAAAGGCTAGGACATCCCATAATGCCTTCCTGTTCCCACACGCTCCCTGGCATACAACCCGGGTCCAGTTCCTACAGATACATCCTTTTACTAATCTTTTTAAAAGCATTTTATTTATGTATTTACTAATTTATTTTTATTTATTCAGTTCTCTGAGTCTGAAGGCTGAAGGCAGACACTTAACGCCTGAGCCACCCAGGCATCCTAACACACTTTAGACTAGAATGAGCTAAAAACACCATATATTTAGAAAGTATTTTGGGGCTCCTGGCTGGCTCAGTCTGTAGGGCATGCAACTCTTGATCTCGGGGTCGTAAGTTCAAGCCCCATGATGGGCGAAGAGCCTATTTTTTAAAAAAATCCAAGTAGGATATATTTTATATCGATTGACTATGAATGTGTATGAGTGTATTTAATTTCTTCTTTAAATCATTGTGGAAAATTAATTGCAAATGAAAACAAATGTAGAGACTAGTACAATGAATCCCATGAACTTATTTGTAGAAGTAACAATCATCAAATTCATGGCTAAGGACATTTCATCTAAGCCTCCCCTTCCCCCTCTCTCTATAATATTTTTGAAGCAAATTCTAGAAATGACATACTTTCTTATATATTTTAGTATATATCTCTGAAAGAGGGACTTCCTTTTGAGAAATATAAAACAGCTAAAATGAAAATTTAAAAATTCCTCTTACCATCAGGAAATCTAAACAGAAACCCACCCCGTTTGTTCATACTTAGCATGCATTTTTTAGAGTCGTTCAAACTGAAATCCAAATAAGGTTCCCATATTGCAATCGACTGATGTCTTTTAAGTCTCTTTATCTTTTAAAAGATTTTATTTATTTATTTGACAGAGAGAGAAAGATCGCAAGTAGACAGAGAGGCAGAGGGTGGGGGGGAAGCAGGCTCCCTGAGATCATGACCTGAGCCAAAGGCAGAAGCTTAACCCACTGTGCCACCCAGGCGCCCCTAAGTCTCTTTAAATGTATAGGTTACCCTTCCCCTTTTTATTACCCTCTTGCAATTTTTTTTTTATATTAGAAAACCTATTGTATTTTAAAAACTCTAAATTAAAAGTCGTGAGATCATAGGTTGGTCTTAAAGAAAAACAGTATCAATTAGAAGAGAATCATATACTTACTATCTCCCTTTGGTAGTCCAAAGTGGATTTATTCACAAGGTGGTAATCAGTTAAAAGACAGCATCACATTGTAATATTAAGGTACACAGGCGTACCTATTTAAGATAGTTTTTAAATTTAATAAACCGGTTTTTAAGCAATCTCAACTCTCTAGAGCTACTCCTTTCATTTGTGGTCTCTAGAAGGAAAAATAAAGTCACTGAGCACATTTTAGGTGAAAGAACGCAGTATTTCGTTACTGCAAGGGCAAACACCTGGGGCACAGTGTTTGCACCTGGGGCAGAGAGTGTTCTGCATGGATAAGCGCTTGAAAGTGCATAAAGATCAGCTGCTCCTCATTAAGGGACTCAAGGCTTCCAGAAACATGAAAGTTTAAAGATACCTGGTTGCTATGGCTGCGCAAAGTAGGCACAGAGCTAATCCTCGTTCACCTACAATGTAAAGAGGAGTTTAAGGGACAGCTTTTATCTCCATAATTGCTTATATTTCCCAGTATCCTTTGCAGGAGTAGAAAGAGCTGAGTTTCTGCCCCCAGAGGGCCTTGGCGGAAGCACTGTGGTCCCAGGGATTAGCCGGTGGGGGCGGGGAAGGGGGCGTGGAGGGACAGGGCTTTCTTTCCCTCATCTCTTCTCTGGGCCCTTTCACCCTTTGCCCTTTGAGTCTTGCCAATGCACACCCCACCCTGAGAGGGTGGTTCCGGGAGAGCAGCAGAGCAGCTGGGCTGGGCGCTTGGTCAGAAGTGACTGGGTGTGGACTCTGGTCTGGACGACACGAGGGACGCCTGGCCCTGGGAATGGGGCCAGGCTGAATTATTTTTCTGGCTATTGTAGGCCTCGATATACATTCCTTTCCCCCTGTTCAAGCTGGAAATTCCATTGCACTGAGCATCTGTGTGTGTGAGCATGTGTGCGGTATGAAGAACATGTAGGGAGAGGCTGGAAGGACCCAGGCTTGTGGCTTTCCCGACCCTGAGATTCCAGCTCAGAGCTCCAGCGCCCGGAGCCCCAGCCTTTCAGGAAACTTGCAGGTAAAGCAGAGAGAAGAGGTGTATCTCTCCAGGCCACCTTGGCAGGGTAATGTCAACATGGAAGAATGACAATAGCACAACTTGATTAAAGGCTTATGACCACAGCCAGCCATGGTCCCTGCATTTCTGATTCTCACTGCAATTTCCCTGGGTAGATGGGAAAGCACTGGAGGGACACAGGAAAGGGAGCTTGATGAGGCCACGTCCCTTGCTCAGAGTGGGAGGATGAACACAGTTGGCTCTAGAGTGGCCGAGCGGCGACTCCAGGCAAGTCATTTGGCCTCTTTGAGCCCCAGCTACCATAGTTCCAAAGGAGAAATAACAGAAATACCCACCTGAAGAACTTCATCCAAAGAAAAGATGAGCTAATGCATGGACAGTCACATGATGAACTAAAGCACTATCCAAAAATAAGGTCAGGAGGTCAGAAAGGAGCTGGCTCAGCACAGACCCAGGTGCTCTGCTAGAAACAAGGCCCAGCTTCTTTGGTGAAATACTTCTAGTCAATTAGGTTATCTTATGGTAAAAACATCTTGTCTCTTTTCATAACATTCAAAAGATTTATTATTATTATATTAATTTTATTATTTTCTTTTAAGGAAGCTCTCCGCCTAACATGGGACCTGAACTCATGACCCTGGGGTCAAGAGTCATGTGCTCTCCTCTGACCGAGCCAGCCGGGTGCCCCTCATTCCATACATTTTGAGGCTCATCTGGGCTAGATTCTGGCAAAAGACTGGGTCTTGCCCTCAGAGTCTAATGGGGACAAAAGAAAACCCAAGCAAACAAGTAAGGGAATAATGTTGGCGATCGGTGCTGGAAAGAAGTGAGGAGCCGATGGATGCAGGGACAGAATGGTCAGGAAAGACATCCCCTAGACTAGTAAGAAGCCAAGTGGCAGGGCTGGAGACAGAACAGCAGGCAGAGGGGCCAGCCTGAACAAGGTTGGGGTGGGCTGGCCAGGTTGCGTAGGGCGAGCCTGCAGGGGGCTCGACTCTGGTAGTAAAGACTATGATATACATTTTTTTTTTTTTTCAACTCTAAGCTCTATGCCCAACATGGGGCTCAGACTCATGACCTCGAGATCAAGAACTGCATGCTCTACTGACCGAGCTTTTTAATTTAATTTAATCTTAATAAGCTCTATGCCCAATGTGGGGCTTGAGCTCATGACCCCCATGACCAAGTGTTGCATACCCAGCTCTACTGACTGAGCTAGCCAGCTGCCCTGACTGCAAACTTTGTAAAAAACACTGTGGTCAAATTCACATAACATAAAATTCACCACTGTACCACGTAATCCTATCCTTCCCTCCACCCGTTCTGCTCCTGGCCTTTGGAAACTACTGATCTGCTCTGGATGTTTCATATAAATGAAATCATATCCTAACTGGTCTCTTGTGACGAGCTTCCTTCACTCAGCATAATGTTTCTGAGGTTCCTTTGCATTGTAACATGCATTAGCACATCAATACAGGCTTCTCATTTTTTTTTTTTTTTTTAGGCAATCTCTACACCCAATGGGGGGCTCGAACTTACAACCCTGTGTTTAAGAGTCACACACTCTACTGACTGCGTCAGCCCAGTAGTTTTGGGTTTTGGGGGGGGGTTTAAGATTTTATTTATTCATTTGAAAGAGAGAGATACAGGAAGACATAGCATGAGCAGGGGGAGAGGCAGAGGGAGAAGCAGGAAGACATAGCATGAGCAGGGGGAGAGGCAGAGGGAGAAGCAGACTCCCTGCTGAGCAGGGAGTCCATTGTGGGGCTCAGTCCTAGTACCCAGAGATCACAACCCAAGCCCAAGGCAGACGCCTACCCAACTGAGCCACCCAGGGACCCTCTCTTTGCATTTCTATTGCCCCTCCCGTTAGCCAGCCCCAACCAGCAGTAATTCATGGAGGGTGTTAAGAGGAAGGATTCTAGCCTTTCAATAAGAAAACCAACCGAGGGCAAACAGTGTCTTGGCTTGAGTAGAAAATGAATGCTTTGCTCATCAAGGTCACTTACACTGAAGAAATCAAATTTGTTCTTTCACTTCTGCCTAGTAGAAGGGAGACACAGAACAGTTGAACCCTGAACAAGAGAGGTCTGAACTGCAAAGGTCCACTTATATGTGGGGGTTTTTTGGTGATAAATACAGTAGAACTCTTTGAATGTATTTTCTCTTCCTTATGCTTTTTTTTTTTTTAAGGTTTTATTTTCAAGTACGCTCTACGCCCAGCATGAGGCTCAAACTCACGACCCAGTGATCTAGAGTCACATGCTCCAACTCTTGATCTCAGGGTGGTAAGTTTAAGTCCCATGTTGGGCATAGAGTTTACTTAAAAAAAAAAAAAAAAAAAAGTCGCATGCTCTACTGACTAAGCCAGCCAGGTGCCCCATTTTTTTCTTTTTTTAAAGATTCTATTTACTTATTAGAGAATGTGAGAGAGAGGCAGAAAGCACAGAGGGAGGGTGACAGGGTGAAGCAGGCTCCCCGCTGAGCAGAGAGCCCAACACAGGGCTCCATCCCAGGATCCTGAGATGGTGACCTGAGCCAAAGGCAGACGCTCAACCAACTGAGCCACCCAGGCGCCCCTGACGATTTTAATAACATTTTCTTTTCCCTAGCTTACTATTGTAAGAATACAGTATATAATACACACAACACATAAGAATGTTAATTGATGGTTCATGTTATCAGTAAAGCTTCCAGTCAACAGTAGGCTAGTAGTAAAGTTTGGGGGGAGTCAAAACTGATACATGGATTTCCAACTGCAAGGCGGTTTGGCACCCTAACCCTCATGTTCAAGGGCCAACTGAATTCATAAAGCGCTTCCACACGATTCTGTTTTCAAGTGGTTTAAGCCTCCGTGGCCGAGCCACGTGCCCAGGTGGGTGGTTATCCTAACTGCTGACAAAAAGTCTCTGGGAGAAGTCTTAAAACCAAACACCTTTCCAAGAGGGTCCACTGTGGCTCAAATAGCAGTGACTTGGCCCCATCCCAGCCTCTGGGAGGGCAGCGCAGGGAAGGAAGGGAAGATGTCGACTTCCCACAATTGTCCTCCTTCTGTTGCCCCCCATGTTTACTTCAACTGCTGTAAAACCCAGGTGCAGGAACTTGAGAGGCTCAGGAGGAAGCGTATGTATGAACTCTCACATCAGAAAGAGTCCTCCTCCCTTCGCTAAATCGATCCTTTAGCTAGCAGGGGCACCCTCCATCCGGCCAGGCTGCTTACAGATGAGATGGCCTTGTCCACAATGTCAGGGCTGAGGGCATTCGTTTTCTTCATCTGGTGGCCTTGGCTACTCTCCTCATTCATTCAACAGATAAATGCCTGCCATGTGCCAGGCGCTGACCCAGTGCTTGGAGTAAAGCAGAGAAAAGACAAGTTTTCTATCCCATGGATAGACAGCCCCCCCCAACAGATGAATAAGTAAAATCTAGGGCAGATGGTGGATAGTGAACAGTTTTCTAGGGGAAGTGAATGAGAGAAAGATATTAGAGTGCCATTGTGGGCACAGAAGGGGGATAAGCAGGGAGGTCAGGGAAGGCTTCACTGAGGTGACATTTGAGGACAAATCCCAAGAATGTGAGGAAAGAAAGCCTCCAGGAAGAAAGAATGATGGATATGATTGCAGGAGCAAGAGAGGGCAAGAGAGCAGTAGATGATGGGGAGGAGGGAAGTGATACATGGATGAAGGTTTGAAAAGACCTGTGTGTGTGTGTGTGTGTGTGTGTGTGTGTGTAATAGGATCGCTCCATATGCTACATGGGGAGTGGATTGCAGGGAACAAGGACAGAAGCTGGGACTGTGTAGGAGGCTTCTGTAGTAATCTGACCAAGGGAGCACTATAGCAGGGGCTGGTGGGGGAGCTGCCCCGGGATGAGAGCTCAAAGAGCCATGCCTTTCAGATCAAACCCACAATGAGCTATCACCTTCTACTTATCAGAATGGCTACCATCAAAACCCCAAACCAAACCCAACCCGGAAAACAACAAGTGCTGGCAAGGACGTGGGGAAACTGGCACCCACGTGTCCTGCTGGTAGGAACATGACACAGCGTGGCAGTCCCTCAAAATATTAAAAGTAGAGGGGCGCCTGGGTGGCTCAGTGGGTTAAAGCCGCTGCCTTTGGCTCGGGTCATGATCCCAGGGTCGTGGGATCAAGCCCCGCATCGGGCTCTCTGCTCTGTGGACAGCCTGCTTCCTCCTCTCTCTCTCTGCCTGCTTGTGATCTCTGTCTGTCAAATAAATGAATAAAATCTTTAAAAAAAATGTTAAAAGTAGAATTACCATACGATCTAGCAATTCCACTTTGGGGTATAAATCAGAATCGAAAGCAGGGTCTTGAAGAAATATTTGTACCTCGATGTTCACAGCGAAGGGATGCAGAGTACACACCGTATAATGTGCTTCTCTGGCACGAGTTTTTGTTATTATTTATTTTTAGTAATCTCTACACTCAACACAGGGCTTGAACTCAAAACCCTGCCATGAAGGCAACTGAAAAAAGAAAAAGCAGACACAGGAAAAACTGCCTGCCTTCCCCGTCTCTACAGGCAGGGGGGCAGGCAATTCTTCGGCATCAAAGACAACACTAGACTCCAGCTCAGAAACAGTACCAGAGGACTCCACGACTCCACGTAACAAACACTACTAAGGAGCCCTTATCTTCCACTGCTTTCCCCCCGATGGTAACCTTCCCATACTTTGTTGCCCCTAGAAGCACAGAGTCCTGGTGCTTTGTCTTGTTGCTGCTCTACAAAATTTAGTGTTCTTTTGTTAAGATGCAATACAAGCCCAAGTTCTAATCACCCCTTTGAGTCCCTCATCACTGAGTTCTCCTGTGTGTACACACTCGTTAAGAAACCATTTTTCTCCTGGCGCCCGAGTGGCTCAGTGGGTTAAAGCCTCTGCCTTCGGCTCAGGTCATGATCCCAGGATCTCCTGGCGCCTGAGTGGCTCAGTGGGTTAAAGCCTCTGCCTTCGGCTCAGGTCATGATCCCAGGGTCCTGGGATCAAGCCCTGCATCGGGCTCTCTGCTCAGCAGGGAGCCTGCTTTCCCCATCTCTATCTACCTGCCTCTCCGCCAACTTGTTATCTCTATCTGTCAAATAAATAAATAAATCGTAAAAAAAAAAAAAAAAAGAAACCATTTTTCTCCTGTTCATCTATCTTAAGCCAATCCAACTTGCAGGGTCCCAGAACCTTAGGGGGTAGAGGAAGAAAGTTAAGTTGTTCCTGCCTTACAATAGCAGCATTAGTCCCAAGAGCCAAGCGCGAAAGCAACACAAGTATGACAGCGACACAATGGATAAACAAAACAAAACGTGGTACGTACCTGCAGTGGAATATTATTTGACCTTAAAAAAAGGGCAGTCTGACACAGGCTACAGCACGGATGAAACTTAGAGATACTGTGCCAAGAGTAAGAAGCCAGTCACAAAAAGACAAATACTGTATGATTTCACAGATGTGAGTTATCTAGAGGAGTCAAACGCAGAGACAGAAAGTAGAATGGTGGGTGCCAGGGGCGGGGGGCGGAGAGGGGGAAGGGAAGTTGTTTAACTGGTATGGTTTCAGTTTTGCAAGACGAAAAAGCTCTGGAGATTGCACAACAATGTGAATATACTTAACATTACTGAACTTCACACTTAACAGTAGCTAAGATGCTTAGTTTCATGGTATGTGTATTTTACCACAAATTTTTTAAAAAAGCAATACTTCTGGGGTATCTGGGTGGCTCAGTTGTTAAGTGTCTGCTTGGCTCAAGTCATGATCCCAGGGTTCTGGGATCAAGCCCCACATGGGGCTGCTCGGCAGGAAGCCTGCTTCTCCCTCTCCCACTCCCCCTGCTTGTGTTCCCTGTCAAACAAATAAAATCTTAAAAAAAAAAAAGGGTCGGGGCGCCTAGGTGGCTCAGTGGGTTAAGCCTCTGCCTTTGGCTCAGGTCATGATCTCAGGGTCCTGGGATCGAGCCCCACATCGGGCTCCCTGCTGAGCAGGGAGCCTGCTTCCCCCCACCCCTCTCTGCCTGCCTCTCTGCCTACTTGTGATCTGTCTGTCAAATTAATAAACAAAATCTTAAAAAAAAAAAAAAGATTTTATTTCTAAGTAATCTCTACACCCAACGCTGGGCTTGAACTCACAACCCCAAGACCAAGAATCTCATGCTTGACCAGCTAAGCCAGCCAGGCACCCATTTGTTTTTAAAGTAAGCTCTACACCGAACATGGGACTTGAATTCAGGCCCCTAGAGCAAGAGTCATATGCTCCACTGATTGAGCCAATCAGGCACCCAGTGATCTTGGTTTTGACTCTTCTTTTGGAAGTGTCCTCTCTCAATTCCGTATTTCCAGTCTTTACCCATCTTATAAAATGGACTTCAAATGCCACCTCCTCCACAAAGCCTTCCATGATTCCCTAACTGGGAGCAAGCTTCACCCTCCTCAAAACTCCCCCAGCACTTAGGACATTTAATGTTTTGCTTACAGTGTTTCTTGGCCTCCCCATAGGACTGGGAGACTCTTGAAGATGAGGACAGCATCTTTTTCATCTTTATACTCTGCACTACCCACGTGGGCTACTTAAGTCATAGGCTCCTGGGTAACCTAGCATAATTTCCTAGCACGTCCTGTTTCATGCTGATCACAAAGAAAATACCTGCACTGGTGTCACGATGACCTCATCAAGCTGTGGATTCTGCTGGCAAAATGAAACCTCTGAACAGAATCCTGGCACTACTTGTACTACCTGTATCTGGCTCTGAGTCTCTGTAGCCTTCCTGGGCTCTCCTCTTCTCGGCCATGTCTTCCTGACCCATCTCACCCTTCCATACACAGCAACGGAACCGCCATACCAGAAATTACATGTAAACTCTCAAGTGCTGCACGAAAGCCAGTCTAGGCAGAGTGTGATTCTTTCATCCTAAGTTATTTTATTTCATTTCCATAGCAGTCTCAGAAGGCAGGTATTATTGTCCTCACTCTGAATAAGGAAAGTACAGGCAGGGCCAGTTACATAATTTTCGAAGTCTAGGACAAACTGAAGATGTGGGGCTCCTCGCTTAAAAGCCGGTGAGAAGTGTCATCAAAGGTAATACAGACAAACCATTTTCTTCTGCTGCAGTGTCTCTCTCAACCTGTCATGGTGCCTTTCACTTGTTATTTAATGCTGTGGTCCCCTGGGCACAGCTTGTCCCTACAGGGCCTCGCCCTACAACATGATACATGCTCAACCCAGAGCCACCAGGTATTATTACAGACACTAAAATCTGAATTCCATAATTTTCATGTGTCAAGAATTATTACTGCTGTTGGGGCACCTGGGTGGCTCAGTGGGTTAAAGCCTCTGCCTCGGCTCAGGTCATGATCCCAGAGTCCTGGGATCGAGCTCCACATTAGGCTCTCTACTCAGCGGGGAGCCTGCTTCCCTTCCTCTCTCTCTGCCTGCCTCTGCCTACTTGTGATCTCTGTCCATCAGATAAATAAATAAAATCTTAAAAAAAAAAAAGAATTATTACTGCTCTTTTGATTTTCTTTCCTGACCATTAAAAAATATAAAACCATCCTTAGTTTGTGAGCCATACAGAAATTGCAGTCAGGTAGGTATGTCCCATAGTTTACGGTTTCCCAACCTCCAAACTAGATGACCCTTCTAGGAACTGAACATTTAAAACTTGCATATGCTGACAGAAAAGCTTTTGTGCAAAATAAAGGGAAAATGTTGTTATGGCCACCTACAGAAATGAAAAGTTTGTGACAGTTCAATGAGAAAAATGGTAGGAGATGTGAATCATCACATGACTTTCAGTAGATTAAACTCAAAGCAGTATCATATTCATCTTGTAAGCAGCAAATTAATTTCAGAAAAATGTAATTCATCACAGCAAATTAAAGATGCTAATTTTAATTTTCTTGACTGTAGTTCTGAATTATTTTTGGTGCTTACTTCTGCCTATATAAATCTTATCAACTGAAAGCCTAGGTCTAACCTTTCTCTGACCATACTCTAGACCTGTGGCTCCAAAGAGAAGTCCATGGGTTGATGCCTGGTAGCTGTTAGCACACGTAGGAGGTGATTTGAGAAAAATTAGGGCAAAATAGAGTACATTTTAGAAGTTAATTAGCAAAACAGGGGCACCCAGGGGCACCCGGGTGGCTCAGTGGGTTAAGCGTCTGCCTTCAGCTCAGGTCATGATCTCAGGGTCCTGGGATTGAGCTCTGCATCGAGCTCTCTGCTTAGCAGGGCTTCCCCCTTCTCTCTGCCTGCCTCTCTGCCTACTTGTGATTTCTCTGTCAAATAAAGAAATAAAATAAAAATTTTAAAAAAAGAGGTTAATTAGCAAAACAAAGCCTTGGTAACCTTATGTCAGAATCCAGAATCTTTTGGAAACTGTACTCATCTATGATCCTGTAAGTTCAGGAAACACTGCTGTAGATTTTTCTTTATGGTGCACTCCAGAAGCCTTAACTGTCAGACTCGTTGGGCACACAAAGATGAGTTTGTATCGCTACTGATTTGGTCTGTCGTCTCCTCTTCTAGACAGGAATAAGCACATAAAAGACAGGAATTCTGCTTCTGTGTCTAACCAATCCTTTGGTTCCTTATTAGCTTCATGTTTGTAAGAACTTCCTTTCATCTTATAGTTATTTGTCATCCAGGCTGTCTTACTAATTGCCATTCAGTAGTTATTTAATCTTCAAATTTCATCTGCTAACAGCTCCTAACAGAGGTTGAGCCCTTGCCTCTTCTCGAACCAGAATCCAATCTGCCCTGGCACAGGGTTTCAGCAAGAAAGGCTTAAGTGCGTTAGCCCAATACCTATGGTCCTAAGTGATGTTCTCCTGAAGGTTTGTGTATTTGCACAAAATTTAAAATATTAATACTTACTTTTATTTTTAATAAGAAATTTTAAGTCTTTTTTTTTTTTAAGTAGGCTCTATGCCCAATTTTTTAGTATATGTGCTGCCGAAGCGAGCACTCTATGCCCAATTTTTAAAAATATTGTATTTATTTAGTTGCCAGAGAGAGAAAGAGAGCACACACAGTGGGATCAGCAGGCAGAGAAGCAGGTTCCCTGCTGAGCAAGGAGCCTGATGTGGGACCCAATCCCAAAACCCTGGGACCATGACCTGAGTGAAACTCAGACGCTTAACCCACTGAGCCATCCAGTCGTTCCTCCCAGTACTTACTTTTAAAAAGAGCTTGAGTTTGAGCCCAAACACTGCCACTGAGTAGCAAGCAATCTTGAGCAAATCTCTCAGCTTCTTGGGTTGCCCGGCTGGCTCAGTTGGCAGACCACGCGACTCTTAATCTCAGGGTCATAAGTTCAGGCCTCACGTTAGGCATAGAGCTTACTTAAAGTAAATTGTATTAAAAAAATAAATTGTGGGGTACCTGGGTGGCTCAGTCGGGTAAGTGTCTGCCTTTAGCTCAGGTCATGATCTCAGGGTCCTGGGATCCAGCCCCTCATTGGGCTCCCTGCTCAGAAGGGAGTCCGCTTTTCCCTCTGGCTCATGCTTGCTAGTTCTCTCTCAAATGAACAAAATCTTTAAAAAACTTATTTTAAAAAATTAAGAAAAAAATCTCTCAGCTTCTCTAAGGTGAGAGAGAACTTTTTTTTTTTTTTAAAGATTTAATTTATTTATTTGACAGAGAGAGAGAGAGAGAGAGAGAGAGAGATCACAGGCAGGCAGAGAGGCAGACAGAGAGAAGGGAGGAAGCAGCAGGCTCCCTGATGAGCAGAGAGCCCGATGTGGGGCTCAATCCCAGAATCCTGAGATCATGACCTGAGCTGAAGGCAGAGAGGCTTAACCCACTGAGCCACCCAGGCGTCCCAAGAGAGAACTTTTTTTTGAGAGAGAGAGGGTGTGCGTGTGAGTGTGAGTTGGGGGACTAGAGGCAGAGGGAAAGAGAATCTTAAGCAGGCTCCACCCCCAGGGCAAGCCAGATGCAGGGCTCAATTTCAAGATCCTGAGATCATGACCTGAGCCAAAGTCAAGTTGGATGCTTAACCGACTAAGCCACCCAGGCTTTTTTTGAAGATTTATTTATCTTCGAGAAAGCAAGTGACAGAGTGTGAGCAGGAGGGGGTAGAGGGAGAAAGAGAATCTCAAGCAGAATCTATCAGAGAATCTTTTGAGGATTATATAGATGGAACTCATTTATTTGTCACGAGGTGTTCCTATAAACTACATCCCAAGAAGGACTACTGCATGAGGTACCATGATAACCACTACACTAGGAAAACTAGAAGGACTACTGTGAAGCAGGTCTTACACAAACAAAATTTTTCCTATACAAAATTATATAGTAATTTGGGGTTATAGTCCTAAGCTTAAACACCAAATTAGAGTATCCTAAGTATGAAAATGAGCATAACATAGTGGAGCAACTGGGATCTGAATTATTAGAAATGAAATATCTAATACACAAAAACCACAACTCTATCTGGGGTGCCTGAGTGGCTCAGTCAGCTAAGTGACCCCTGATTTCAACTGAGGTCGTGAGATTGAGCCCCACATCAGGCTCACACTCAGCAGGGAGTCTGCTTCAGATTCTCTCCCCTCCCCCAACCCCTCCCCCTGGTTGTACTCTCTAAAATAAATAAATAAATACTTAAAAAAAAACCCCACAACTCTAATTACTGGCTTTGTTAATCTAGGTAATAGTATGTGACCTAAAAGCAATAGGAAAACCTTAACAGACATTTATTTAAAACCACTTTAGGGGTACCTAAATGGCTTAGTCAGTAGAGGATGCAACTCTTCATCTCACAGTTGTGAGTTAAAGCCCCATGTTGGGTGTGGAGCCTACTTAAAGGAAATTAAAATAGAAGAAAATAAAACCACTTTGGTAATAGTTAATTTAAATTAAAGCCTCTGCCTTCAGCTCAGGTCATGATCTCAGAGTCCTGGGATTGAGCCCTGTATCGGGCTCTCTGCTCAGTGGAGAGCCTGCTTCCCTTCCTCTCTCTCTGCCTGCCTCTCTGCCTACTTGTGATCTCTGTCAAATAAATAAATAAAATCTTTAAAAAAAAAGATGAAATTATTAAATGAAAAAAATAGACCACACAGTGTACACTCAATGTGGTAACTATTTAAATCTGTGAAACAACTCCATCCATTCATCTGGACATCCACATACAGATGCAAAAGCAGACAGCAGACAGGAGAATGGTATAGCTATAGAGCAGTGTTCAGTTTTAAAGTGATACTTATGCCAAAACAATTTTATAATTTCCAATCACATCCACCAAAGTAAAAACTGATTGAGGCAAAAATTATCAAGAGATCTAAAACCACTGTTAGGGAAGAATATTCCAGAATAAGATATTCGCACAGTCTCAAGGATATACACAGGAGGGATACCTGGGTGGCTCAGTTGGTTAAGCAGCTGCCTTTGGCTCAGGTCATGATCCCAGCATCCTGGGATCGAGTCCCACATCGGGCTCCTTGCTCAGCAGTGAGCCTGCTTCTCCCTCTGCCTCTGCCTGCCACTCTGTCTGCCTGTGCTCGCTCCTGCTCTCTCTCTCTATCTGACAAATAAATAAATAAAATCTTAAAAAAAAGAAAAAGGATATAAACAGGATACTCAGGGATTACAAAGAGAAAAGGCAGAGGCAGTCTGGTAAGCCCTACCTTAACTAAGTTATCCAGTTTAACATCACCAATGATGGGATAAGTTGCATCTATGCCTCACATCAATGCCTCATCCTGCTATGTTATCTCTGCAGCATCCCCTGTCAAAATATTTAATCTGAATCTGATCATGTGAAAACAAGACAAATCCAAATTGAGGGACATTCAGCAAAATAAATGGCCTAGATTCCTCAAGAAGGCATTATCTAGGGAGGTTCAAGAAACATGAAAACTAAAAATAACCCAAGATCCTTGAAAAGGATTTTAGGAGGAAAAAGTCCAGCTCTAGGTACATTACTGAGGCAATTATGGAAATCTGAAGGACTGTCATCATTCCAAGTAGTACTGTATTACTATTAATTACCTGAATTTGATAACTGCATTGTGGTCATGTAAAATAATGCTCTTGTTTTAGAGGATTAAACTGACGTATTTATGGGATTAAACTGAATTAGGGGATTAATCTGGATGTTTGCAAATAACTCTCAAATAATTCATTAAAGAAAGAAAAAAGTATATATGGACAATGTTTGTGAAAGGAACATGGCAGAATGTTACCAACAAATAAATTTAAGTCAAGAATAAATAGGTGTTCACTGTTTTTTCTTAAAACTGTTTTGGGACTGGGGTGCCTATGTGGCTCGGTCATTAAGTATCTGCCTTCAGCTCAGGTCATGATCCTAGGGTACTGGGATGGAGCCCTGCATCAGGCTCCCTGCTGAGCAAAGAGTCTGCTTCTCCCTCTGCCCCTTCCCCTCATGCTCGCTCTCTCTCTCAAATAAATAAAATCTTAAAAAAAAAGGGGGGGGATAGAGGAAAAAGGTACACTGCCTATATGTAGTGAACACAGATGGATTTATTTTCCAGAAAGATTACTGCAAACCCTCAGAATTGTTACCCTATAGCTGGACAGGTAAGATCCATTATTCAGTAACTTTATTCAATAACCATTTACTGAACACTAATTATGTGCCTGTGGTCCTGTGTTTAGAGTGCAGAAAGGGTAAGACACAATCCTTGGCTTGAAGGACTCAGCCTGTAAGAGTCTGCTGTCAACTGTACTTCAATAAAGAAGTTTTCTATATGTCCTTATAAAATCCTTATTTCTAAATTTAGTGACTCAGGCCATAGGCAACCTTATTTTGTACTTATATTGAGCATCAGCAATATTTCCATATTTACAACCAAATTACTAAACTTCACAATAAAGACTGTAAAAAACCGATATTTATTTTTATAAGGACATATACAGAAACTCTATAATGAAAGCCTGCATTTTTTACTTCTGCTGAGAAGTAACTATATCACTTGAGCAAGAAATCCTATTATACGAAGTGAACATGACAATTAATATACAGGGTTACCCTTGTGAATCTTTTCTCTCAGGATTAAAGATAGTTTAAGCAGACTGAGAAGAAACAGCTGTCTGTTACCTGCCATAGTTGTAACTAAAGTTTACAGAGAATGCCCAACCTAAAATGAAGCCTTTCTCTGATGCAAATTATGTTAAGTAGCTGGGATTCTATAACTCTGATCTCTACAACCACACTTGAACTTGCATTTCTGCACTAGAATTTACAGGAATTTTTGTTTTTAACATATTCTAACCCTTCAAGTTAAAACAGGTTTCAAAACGATTTACTTAACAGAGACTTGCACAGCTCAGAAATGTTTCAAGTTATGTATAGAGATCTTATTCATCACCTGAATTATTTCACTTTTAACAAAGATAAATTTGAGTTTCTTTTCAAGAAAAAAAATACCATTTTGTCTACATAAAGTCCCTCATTTGCCCTAGATCCAAAGAGTTAAAATGGGAAATTCTATGGTCACTCAACCTATAAAAACTATTTTTAGAAGAGAAACCTAAATTACCAACTAATCATGAAGATAATCTGAGAGATAATAAATAGAAAGAGGTATTGTTCAATCCCTGAGCATGTAAAGAAGATAAGTGGAAGTAGGTAAAGGACAGAAGAAAGTGGCAGAAGAGAAGCATATGTCTGTATCAAGACTCTCCCCCACCCTGCTTTCAGAATTCACCTCCTTTGTCACCCAAGAACTTAGACGCACTGGAACAGCTTCTGACTCTAATAAAACTACATTCTTCTTAAAATCACCGTTTCTATGGTGATTTTTTTTTTCTTTAACTAAATGAAGAACTAATCAAAAAACATTGTAAGAAATTATATTTTTATCAATACACAAATAAGTTTACTTAAAATCAGCTCAGTTACATATTTAAAAAAAGCTTCAGAACCTCTCCCCATCAATGTCTATAAACTAAAATAGGTTCACATGAAACCTACAGTCCAACCCAGGAGCATCAGTAAGTGACGGCCCATGTACTAGCTGACACATTTCTCTTGTCACTGACAGTGAGAGTCACAAACAAAACACATCCCTTGCCTGGATGAGCAGGAAGAAATCAGATAAAAGAGGCTCATAAAACGCCTGTGAAGGAGAACTGGTGATATCAGAAGAGTTCCAGCACTTCAATCGAATATAATTCTCTATTGTTCTTTTCTTGATTTAATTTTTGCAGCTCACGAAAACTTACTTCAATCTTGTTGAGCTCGGAACAAATGCAAATCTAAGGAAGAAAGTTTCAGAGTAACTTTTACCGTAACTTCTACAAGTACAAATCCTCCATGACCACTTATAACTATTCCAAAATAAATATTTTAAGAATAAGTTATAATTTAAGTGATAACTTGGGTACTAATGAAACTCGGTATCTATCAAACAATCACACACCTGGGATTTCACAAACTTGTAAAGACTCAACAGTAGCCTTTTTGCTTCTGGTATCATTACAACAACAGTAAAGTTAGCATCCAGAAGTAGACATATCCAATCCATAATCTGAAGACAAACAGGAAAAGGAAAGTTAAGATTTTAAATTTAATTTTAGGGTAATTCATTTTACAAAGTCCAGAATTATATCAGTTATAAAAATTAGTCTTGTTTACTAAAATCTAAACATTTAAGTTTAGAAATGGAGTAATTTCGAACCAATATAAAAAACACTCTTCTTTGATTTACACTTATTTCACAAGCACAAATGAATCCTTTTCACATGATTTCACCCATGTATGGAATTTACAAAACAAATGAACAAAGAAAAAAGAGACAAACCAAAAAAACAGACTCTTAAGAGAGAACAACTATTGATTACCAGACAGTAGGCAGGTGGAGGGATGGGGTAAATAGGCGAAGGGGAGTAAGAGAGTTCACTAATCATGATGAGCACTGGATGTTTTAAGGAAGGGCTGAATACTATACTGTACACCTGAAACTAATATAATACTGTATGTTATCTATACTTGAATTAAAATAAAAAGTAAAACAATAAATTGAAAAAAAATTATCTTACCTGGTTCAGGGTTGGAGGGTGTAGCCCAGGAAGAGTCATAGTAGCATTTTCACTACACTTCAGATAAAGGAAATACAAATACTGGAGAAATAGCTGGGTAGGGGAAAAAAGGACAATTTATCACCTTGATAGAAAAATTCTCTCTCTATAAAGCTAACAAAGAGACAAAAAATTTTAAGAAGGTACTGAGTTTAGTTATACATCAAATAGATATACTAGACACCTGGGGACACAAAAATAAATAAAATGCAGTCTTTGTTATCAATGAGGAATTCATCTGGTTTGGGAGGGGTGGCCAGGGAGCTTATTCTGTTTTTAAGTAGTAAGTAGAAAAGAAAATCCATCTCTCAGCAACTTTTAGTTTCTACTTAAAGAAAAACAACAACAACTAAACACCCAAAATGTGTATGTATCTATGTATGTATGTATTATATATGTATTTTAAAAGTAATCTCTATACCCAACATGGGCTCGAACTCATAACCCCGAGATCAAGCATCACATGCTCTACCAACTAAGCCAGCCAGACACCTGCTTTTTTTTTTTTTTTTTTTTAAGATTTTTATTTATTTATTTGACAGACAGATCACAAGTAGGCAGAGAGGCAGGCAGAGAGAGAGGAGGAGGAAGGCTCCCTGCTGAGCAGAGAGCCCGATGTGGGGCTCGATCCCAGGACCCTGGGATCATGACCTGAGCCGAAGGCAGAGGCTTTAACCACTGAGCCACCCAGGTGCCCCCAGACACCTGCTTTTAACTTAGATGGATTAACCTGGCCTTCAGGCTTGGTACCAGGAATATGCTAAGATCTGCCAACCAAAAGTCATTTGTCTCCTAGGCACTAATTTTCAGGATGGGGCTGGGAAACCTCTTATTCGCATGAAAGAACCTGATAACCTTTCAAAAATGTCCTAAAGCTGGTTAGAGTTAAGCAGGAAAATTTACACCAGAAATAAGGGGCGCCTGGGTGGCTCAGTCAGTTAAGTGCCTGCCTTCAGCTCGGGTCATGATTGTAGAGTCCAAGGATCAAGCTTCCCCACCCCACCTGCCCCATGAAGCTCCCTAGACAGTGGAGAGTTTGCTTCTCCCTGATGCATGCTCTCTCTCTCTCAAATAAACAGTCTTTTAAAAAACAAATAAAGCAGAAATAAAATTGTATAGGATGCTAAGAACACTTACAGTGACATGTTGTGCTGGAATGTCTTTCAAGTGAGGCAGAAGAAACATTTCGCTGTAAGCTGAATGAAGAATTGCATTTCTACTTGGGACTAAAGGAAAACCTTGTTTCGACAAATAAAGGCTTTTCCACTGAAATTATGAGTAGCTCCTTTTCCCAGTGATAACTCTTCTAAATTTATAAGAGGTTCTGCTTTTCTCAAAGAGCTCTCTCACTGAACTTTCTCATAAATACCAGAGGTCACTTGGAATACTTCATTCCTGTAATTGGTATTTACCCAGAATACTAATTTTTAGAATCAATAAAGTTTCTGCCTTCACAAAGCTTCTTAAATCAAGTTTAAGGAAGTTGTTTGCATAGAGCACTAACTGTACTCCATTTTCCAGCAGAAACTGAAAAAACCTGAAAAACAGAAAACATCTGAAATGATCTATTTACTTCCTCGTTGCTGCTCAGCACTTGAGTGTAGGGGAAGAGACAATGCGGGGGAAAGTCTTTCAAAGGATACAGCAGAGCTGCTCTCTTTGGTATCACAGGGCACGAAGTGGTCTCCTCTGCTGTATCCTGATCCTTTTCGTTTAACTCCCGATCACAGTTACCACAGTTTTCCTCTTCAGCATTGAAGCCATTGTGAAGAACTTCCCTTTGCTCTTCCATTTTCTCCTCTTGCACAGAATCACTATAGTCAGAAACTGATTCCATATTGATTTCTGCTTCTTGAAGACTGCCATCACTAATGCTGTCATGTTAATTGAAAGCGAGAAATGAATTCTAATCACTGCATGATCTCACTGGAAAAATGTTCATTTTGTAGGCATTCAAAGATTCAGAAATCAAGTAATGTAAAAGATTAAAAATGCAGTAATGAAAAAGGACCTTCAGCTTCTAACTTACCTCAAGAAAATTTTTAAGCAAGCACAGGTGACTGATTCAGGAATGTCAGGGAACTGTTGTAGACAGAGCTGTAACATCTGTACATCTGCCTTTTCTAAGGCAGCCTCCATCAAGCCAGGGCATAAACTAAGACAAACAAAACAAAACAAAACAAAACAAAAACCCATGAATCATTCTTGTGTATTAAGAAAAATCTCAATTGCAAATACTGTGTAAGCTTTTTCAGAGTATGAAAATTAGTTAAAAAACAAGGTCAAAGAAGTTATTGCATGTCAAGTTTGGTATAGAGAAACACTTACCTATGAGAAAGCACACGTGTTTGGATAAGCTGCATCAAAGAGTTCCGGGGATAAAATGATGGTTCTGCTTTGTGTCTTCCCAGGAGTTCTAATACTATGTCCCCAATAATAGTATTAAAGTCAGGTGCCGGCTTAATAGCTAAAAATTTACATAGTTCTACTTCAATGTGTTTTTCTGAATCTTTCTGAAAGGGCAGAAGTAAGAGAGTTCAGTCTGGAACATTAATGTCACTCTGAACTTAAAAGTCGCTAGCTCAACGTTTTCTTAAATCATTAACAGTATTCATACAATCCTGTGAAACTGGAGTTGATCCCGCAATTCACTGCCCAAAGACAAACTACAAAACACAAAACGAAACACAATGCCAGAGTTTAGAAATCAAATTGTTTAAGAGGCTAAGTTACAAACATATTCAATGAAAAGGGGAAAGAGATAGTGATGAGGCCACCACCATCACACTGACCTCACAAAATACTTAGTAAAAGCCAAATAAGCCAAAGAACTGGATACCTCTGACAACCTTAACGTACTACACAACTGTTAGCTACAGATACAAAAAAAAAGATCATAAAAATTAGAATGAAAAGTAGATGGGATTTCTTTTAACCACTTGAGCTGATTTTTTGTATTTTTTAATACTGTATTTACCTTTATAGCAGACAGAAGTTGTTCGGATGCTGGATTCTGTACATTCACTTCAGTTTTTCTTCTCCTTAACTGGAATTAAGTAAATTAATGAGGATCTCAAAACAATACCAAAGATTCAAATTACATTTAGGAGACTATAAGATGTCCTAAAGAGTCTAGAATAGCACACGTATGCTCTAATTAAAAACTTTTTAAAATATTTTAATTTTGTTATAGTGAAAAGTGGATTAATTGCAACTAATTTAAATACCTTTAAGACTTTTAATGTTTTTGTTTCTTAAACACAAAATCTCTATTCTCGGGAAGGCATTATTACTAATTGCAAACTGTCCATTTTCATATCTATATCTTAAACATATACATGCCCATAAAAATTAACTACTATACTACACATGTCATTTCTGGATAAAAGATGTCAGGTTAGTGGATTCAAGATTTAAATTGCTCTGTCATTAAGATGAAAGCTATAGGGGCACCTGGGTGGCTCAGTCGTTGAGCATCTGCCTTCAGCTCAGGTCATGATCTCAGGGTCCTGGGATCGAGCCCTGAATCGGGCTCTGTGCTCAGCAGGGAGCCTGCTTCCCCTTCTCTCTCTGCCTGCCTCTCTGCCTACTTCTGATCTCTCTCTCTGTCAAATGGGTAAATAAAATCTTAAAAAAAAAAAAAAAAAAAGATCAAAGGTGCCTGGGTGACTCAGTGTTAGGTTAAGTCTCTGCCTATGGCTCAGGTCATGGTCTCGGGGTCCTGGGATCAAGCCCGGCATCCGGCTGTCTGCTCAGCAGGGAGCCTGCTTCCCCCTCTCTAGCTGCCTCTCTGCCTACTTGTGATTTCTGTCAAATAAATTTTAAAAAGTCTTTAAAAAAAATAAAAAATAAGAAAGATCAAAGCTGGGGTGCCTGGGTAGCTCAGTGGGTTAAGCCTCTGCCTTTAGCTCAGGTGATGGTCTCGGGGGTCCTAGGATTGAGCCCAGTGTCAGGCTCTCTGCTCAGCAGGGAGCCGTCTCCCCCCACCCTCTGCCTACTTGTGACTTCTGTCAAATAAATAAAAATTAAAAAAAATAAAAAGGAAGATCACAGCTATAAGCATTGTACAGATATGAATCATTAAGGTAATTCCACCTTTTTCTCCCCCCCCCCCCACATTTGCATTAACATTTCTATTTCAACTCCAAACTTACAATTCTCTTCGACTGCTCTGAGTTCTGGGATCCAAGTCTATATCCCCGAGATGTTTCCCAGTTTACAAAGTGAGGCACAGTCTGAGTGCCTAAGAAAACACAAAGCATAAAATTTCTGGAATTTTTTTACCTACTGTATTTAGCCAACCAGTCAAAGAACAACAAAAAATGACCAGTTGTGCATAGTTTCAGAGGCTTTAAAAGATCACTGAATTCCCCTGAGAACCCCAGATCAGTACGTCACAATACAGTATAAAGCTATGTGCCAGTAACATTAAGCCAAGAGATGAGACCACTGATAAGCCTAGAAGGGTAAAAGTATTAATCATTTTGTCTGGACTGTCCCACTGCCCCTGATATCGGTACACTGGTGTTTAGATCTTCAGTCTGCAGCAGCATCTGCAATGGAGACTGTTCCCAAGGTAGATACCTGGGTCAAAGAAACTTCAATGAACCGTGGCAAATTTCAACATCAAAAACATGTTCTGTAAACTGATAGTTGTAGAAATCTACATCAAACTGGAAGTTAATAAAATGGATTTATATTAATTTTTAAAAAAGGAGGTCCTGGAGCACCTGGCTGGTTCAGTAAATAGAGCCTGCAATTCTTGATCTCAGGTTCAAGACCCACAATGGATATAGAGGTTACTTAAAAAACAAAACAACAACAATAAAAAACAAACCACAAACGGAAGTTCCTACCCGGATCTTGACTATGCTTGAGTTTTCCAAGAGCACCGGCTAATGAAGATACTTCACACTTGTATGGAATCACGGTAAGAAATTTTCCATGTAGCATAAATAAATTTTCCCCATAATACCAGAGCTACAAAAAAATGTTATAAAAAATGTAAGCAGGGGCACCTGGGTGGCTCTGTCATTATGCATCTGCCTTTGGCTCAGGTCATGATCCCAGGGTCCTGGGATTGAGCCCCTATCAAGCTCCCTGCTCATCAGGAAGCCTGCTGCTCCCTCTCCCACTTCCTCTGCTTGTATCCCCTCCCTCACTGTTTCTCTCTCCCTGTCAAATAAAAAAATAAAATCTTTTTAAAAAGAAAAAAAAGTAAGGAATTTTTTTTCCACTTCTAAGATCTGAGTTGCATTTATAACAATAACTTATGGTATGAGGAATCTTAATATAAGAAAAAAATGACAAAACAAAGTTAAGCAACTTTCCAGGATAATCTCACATGTACAACTTATTAACTGGGTAGGTTTACACAGCTCTTATTTTTGCTCACATCTGAATAAAGCATAATTTGAAGGATACTCTTTACTCCTAAAAATCTGATCAACATATACATTTAAAATAATTACTTAAAAGTAATATTACCACTGTTATACACCTATTAATATATTACCAAGGGTACTGCAATAGGGCATCTGTTAATGACATGCTAGATGATAAAAGGAGAATTTAAGGGATGCCTAGGTGGCTCAGTGGGTTAAGCCTCTGCCTTCGGCTCAAGTCATGATCTCAGGATCCTAGGATAGAGCCCCATAGGGGCCTCTGCACTCAGCGGGGAGTCTACTTGAGATTCCCTCTCTCCTCTCCCTTTGCCCCTCCCCGTGCTTGTGCCTGCCCTCCCTCTCTTTATCTGTCTCTCAAATAAATACACAAATAAATCTTAAAAAAAAAAAAAAATCCTTGGGATGCCTGGGTGGCTCAGTTGGTTAAGCAGCTGCCTTCGGCTCGGGTCATGATCCCGGTGTCCTGGGATCGAGTCCCACATCAGGCTCCTTGCTCGGCAGGGGGCCTGCTTCTCCCTCTGCCTCTGCCTGCCACTCTGTCTGCCTGTGCTTGCTCTCGCTCTCTCTCTCTGACAAGTAAATAAATAAAATCTTTAAAAAAAATAATAATAATCCTTAGGTAACTCCATGATAACGTTTACCATGTAACCTAAAAGACTAATTTATTAGGAAAAGTAACATCCCTGGTGTATGGTTCAAAATATAGGTGGAATTGGAACGGTGCTCCTGGCTGGCTAAAGTGGAAAGGGGCTCCTGGCTGGCTTAGTTAGTAGAGCATGTGACTCTTGGTCTCGAAGTTGTGAGTTCAAGTCCCACAATGGATATAAAGAATACTTAAAAAAAATAAAATAAAATAAAATAAAGGGGCACCTGGGTGGCTCAGTAGGTTAAGCCTCTGCCCTTGGCTCAGGTCTTGATCTCAGCTGCATGGAATCGAGCCCCACATCAGGCTCTCTCTCAGCATGGAGCCTGCTTCCCCCTCCACCCACCTGCCTCTCTGCCTATTCATGATCTCTCTCTCTGACAAACAAAACCTTTAAAAAGTAGTAATAATGATAAATAAAAATATTAAAATAAAAATTTAAAAAATAATAATAAAAATATTTATGAAGAAATACAAAAGTAAAAACATCAAACCAAAGAGTAGCTACACTTTATTTGCTCATTGTTCTTCCTTGATCTAAAATTGCCTATAACTGGGACACCTGGGTGGCTCAGTTGGTTAAGTGGCTGCCTTCGGCTCAGGTCATCATCCCCTTGCATCCTGGGATCGAGTCCCACATCGGGCTCCTTGCTTGGCAGGGAGCCTGCTTCTCCCTCTGCCTCTGCCTACCACTCTGTCTGCCTGAGCTCACGTTCTCGCGCTCGCTCTCTCTAATAAATAAATAAAAAAAATATTTTTTAAAAAATAATAAAATAAAATAAAATAGCATATAACTGAAATTGACAAACTTAAAAAAAAAAAAAAATTGAGGGACGCCTGGGTGGCTCAGTTGGTTAAGCCGCTGCCTTCGGCTCAGGTCATGATCCCAGCGTCCTGGGATCGAGTCCCACATCGGGCTCCTTGCTCGGCATGGAGCCTGCTTCTCCCTCTGCCTCTGCCTGCCTCTCTGTCTGCCTGTGCTCGCTCTCTCTCTCTCTCTCTATAACAAATAAATAAAATCTTAAAAAAAAAATTGAAACGATAACCAAATTAAATATAATCTTGCAAGTAAAGAATATTTTCTCAATTTAATCAAAAACTGCCAAATTATTAAAATATGAAGTCTCTTCCTTTATACTGTATTTATCATGCACAAAAGCAACTAAATTTGAAAATCCCCAAAACCAAAAACTTACTTGACCACTGGTCCCCAGTGGTAGCTCTTTGGAAGTCTGTAGTGTTTGAAATTTTGTGTTCCATATGGAGAGGCATTCTACAAAGTAAGACAAACAAATTCAGAGTTGTACCACATATAAATATGTGATGCTGAGGGTGATGGGGAAGGAAGTGAGGAGATTAGGGAGAGTCACAGTTAAACATGTAAGTCTTTTCTTATCAGGTAAAAAATGAGTAATGAAGACAGTGATTGCCACAGAAACTCAAGGAAATGAGACCTTATGACAAGGAGTGGACATGTGTGAGGGCAGTGGGCATATGGGATATCTACACACCTTCCCCTCAATTTTGCTGTGAACCTTAAACTGCTCTAAAAAAATAAAGTATTAATAATAACAATAATAATAAATTAGTAATAAATGTTGATGTGGAAAGGGCTCTACGATCTCTCAGGTAAGTGAATGAATAAGGTGCACGAGTGTGAATGGTATGCTACTATACAAGTAAAAAGAAAAGGAAAGAAAAATAAGTAGTAGTATTTGCTTGTACATATATGAAAAGACTCTAGAAAGAGACACAGGTAGCTCTAACAGTAGTTACCAGGCTCTGGGGTTAAAGCAGGAACCAGAAAGAGGGATGACGGTGGGGGGGGGGAGAGAAGCATAGCATGGTACAGTGACAAAGCACCAGCACTGGAGATCAGTAAGGTCTGTGGCCTAAGTAAAAAGGGTCATCCTACTTAGTTATCCAATACCTGTCTGCTGACTTGTAAAACAGGCCTGCTGTTAGTAACTACTTTCTTTCCTCTAATTGCTGAAAGATTAAATGATACAAACAACAAGATAATATATATAAAATGCTCTGCACAGGGTAGCTATGCTGTAACTAGCAGCTCCTATCTTAAGAGGGAGAAACGTAAGAACAAAGTACACAGACTAGGGTGGGCAGGTTAAGAGTACAGTCAGCAGGGAGCCTGGGATGAATAAATCAAAGTATTCCTGCTCAGAAACTGAGAAAAGAGACTGGAAAAAGTGGATGAGGTCTAGACTATGGAGAGACCTGAATACTAGACAAAAGATTCTGAGTTTCATAGCGTTGCCTAAAAGACCCCAATCTCACACTGGCCAGAACAAATGTATTTTTGGTGATAGGAGGTGTGTGTGTGTGTGTGGAAGGGTATTTGGGGGCAAGGTGAGGTGGAAATGAGAGTGATGCTCTGATGTCAGAGATGAAGAAGCCCATTAGCAATCCCTGAATATCAGCTTGTCCAAGTCTAGCGGATTTCCTTTCTGCTGAAAGGCTATGAATTCGAATCTCTACCACAAGGCTTACCAATGATCAAATGCCTATGGGCTGGCACAGATATTGGCAGTTTTTATTCCTTTAAGACATTAATCACAAGCAAGATAGTGATACAGGAATATTTCTAAAAGATGGGGCACCTGGCTGACTCAGTCAACAGAGTATGTGACTCTTGATCTCAGGGTTGTAAGTTTTGAGAGTTGGGTGTAGAGATTAAGTAAAAATAAATAAATAAGTAAATAAGTAAATACACAAATAAATAAAATAAACAAACTTAAAAAAGTCACTAATGTAAGATGAAATCAAAGACCTATTCAAGGAGAGTTAGGAAGCTACAGAAATAATTTGATTATGACGCTAGAGAAAATTAATGGGTGATAAAAAAAAAAAGACTAAAAGGTACACTTTGAAGGAAAAATCCAAAGGACTTCTTAATGGATCAGATTTCAGTCACCCCTGGAAGATGGCAGCGGTGGTCCTAGGACTGCTACATGATCTTGATCCAGGACGGTGAGTGCAACACCATTTCGAGAATTACCAGACACCACAGTCTTGAGCAACAGTGATCTAACCACCGTCTGATCTTTCTCTGGGTCACTTGGATGTATTGGTACCAAAGTTTCATATATACATCCATCAGAGCCTGTTGGAAACAAATATTTGTTATTATCAGATAAAGGACAGCTCTGCATCTGTTACAGTTCAAGATACTAGGTTGTTTATAAGTTGTTATCAATTTCATATAGGATACAACTAAAAAATAAACAAATTCAAAATCATACCACTCTATGCTTTCCCTTAAATTGTACTACAAACCTAAACTTGAGGGAGGAATATTATTATTAGTCTCTCAGTAAGAAATATCACAACAGCTAAATACTCATAGTAACTTAGAATATGCGAGGGCACTGCAGGAATACAATCTAGTCACTAAAAGGATATACCTCACATTGACATTAATTAGCCTTCTGGTCTATCCGTGACATTTCCCATTACTGCATCACCCTGAAAACCACATGAAATTGCTGTTTTTTGGCATGTCAGTTGAATTTTGGCAATTTTACTGTGGTTCTAGTTATGCTACAGGAAGATTTTATGACCTTTTGTTCAGACTCCTTTATTACAGTGTTCATTCAGTAAGCTAAAACTTAACTCATAAACTTTCATTTAGCAGTAAGTGTATCTGGGGTGCCTAGCTGGCTCAGTCTGTAGAGTATGCAACTCTTAATCTCAGGGGTGTGAGGTCTAACCCCATGCTGGGCATGAAGCCTACTTAAAAAACCAAACTAAACCAAACCAAACCACTAAGTGTATCTTACAGATTAAACTATAAGAAACCAGTCCCTCTTAAGCAAAGGCATTAAGTGAATTCCAAAGACCTTCTAGATAAAATAAATGATGGAAACTTTTTCCTAATAGCCATTGCAAACATTTGCACATTAAAAAATTTCACAGATTTTTTAATTGGGGTGGGAGGAAGGGATAATTCGGTGATGGGCATTAAGGAGGATACTTGATGTAATGAGCACTGGGTGTTACATGCAACTAATGAATCACTAAATTCTACCTCTGAAACCAACCAACAAAAAGATATTAAGGTTTTTAAATTGTCACAATATGAAAATAATGTCCCTGTTCTTTCCTCCCTTAATTCTCTCAAAACAACTTCAAGAGGAGCCATAAAGGGCAGGATAAAGAGGATACCACAAAGGCATTTTTCTTTTTCCTAGTCACCTGAAATTAGGGTTATACTTTAGACCATTAAATACAAATAATCTATAAGGGATCAACAAATCTATAAAATGCTGGCTGGCTTAGGCCATGAATGCTTTGTTAGATTCCATTAACTCACCTGCCTCCACCATCGTTCAAAGAAGGGTACCCTAAATCTAGGCTACCCCTAGATTTAGGGTAGCCTAGATTTAGTATCTAAAAAAGGCTAGAAAAGAGAACTAGAAGGGTCACTCAATACCAACTTTCGTTATTTTTTTTTAAACTTTTTTTTTTAAGACTTTATTTATTTATTTGACAGAGAGAGAGATCACAAGTAGGCAGAGAAGCAGGCTCCCTGCTGAGCAGAGAGCCGGATGTGGGGCTCAATCCTAGGACCCTGAGATCATGACCTGAGCCGAAGGCAGAGGCCTAAACCACTGAGCCACCCAGGCGTCCCTATTTTTTTTTTTTTTTAATTTATTTATTTGTCAGATAGAGAGCGCAGGAGCGAGCACAGGCAGACAGAATGGCAGGCAGAGGCAGAGGGAGAAGCAGGCTCACTGCCAAGCAAGGAGCCCGATGTGGGACTCGATCCCAGGACGCTGGGATCATGACCTGAGCCGAAGGCAGCTGCTTAACCAACTGAGCCACCCAGGCGTCCCCTTATTTTTTTTTTTTTTTTTTAAGATTTTATTTATTTATTTGTCAGAGAGAGTGAGCACAGGCAGAGAGAGTGGCAGGCAGAGGCAGAGGGAGAAGCAGGCTCCCTGCTGAGCAAAGAGCCCGATATGGGACTCGATCCCAGGACGCCGGGATCACGACATGAGCCAAAGGCAGCTGCTTAACCAACTGAGCCACCCAGGCATCCCCAACCTTCGTTATTTTATTACTCATTTACTTTTAAAGTTTTTATTTATTCATTTGACACAGAGACTGTGTGAGCATATGTAGACAGAGCTGCAGGCAAAGGGAGAGGGAGCCAGGTGAGCAGAGATTCCACTGGGATCACTGCTGAGCAGAGATCCCAATGTGGGACGCGATCCCAGACCCCAGGATCACACCCTGAGCTGGAGGCAGATGTTTAACGGACTAAGCCAACCAGAGGCGCCTTAGTTATTTTATGCTTCACTACTTACAGTATCAAAGAACCTAGCCTTATGATGATAAAAATAAAAAACGATTTTTCCCTTTTTTATTGGTATTATGTTACTACTGTTTTATATATATATATATGTGTATATATATATATATTTTTTTTTTTTTACCACATTTTATTTATTTGAAAGAGAGAGAGACAGCAAACATAGGCAGGGGGAGAGGAAGAGGGAGAGAGAAAGGGAGAAGCAGACTCTCTGCTGAGGAGGGAACCCAATGCAGGGCTTGATCCCAGAACCTCAGGATCATGACCTGAACTGAAGGCAGACACTTAATGGACTGAGCCACTCAGGCGCCCTGATAAATCTTAAGATATAAAAATTACCTGCAGGGGCGCCTGGGTGGCTCAGTGGGTTAAGGCCTCTGCCTTCAGCTCAGGTCATGATCCCTGGGTCCTGGGATCAAGCCCCGCATGGGGCTCTCTGCTCAGCGGGAAGCCTGCTTCCTCCTCACTCTCTGCCTGCCTCTCTGCTTACTAGTGATCTCTGTCTGTCAAATAAATAAATAAAATATTTAAAAAAAAATTACCTGCAGAGAACCAGTGACGTAATGCATGACAGATATGGCAAAGTGCAAAAAGTAAAGGCACAAATGCTTGTAAGGAAGCATGTAAAGGGAAGTGCTACAAAAGAAAACTGCAAAAAACCTCAGATGCTAACTCAAAAAACCCACCATCCTTTATTTATAACCTCTGTAAGTTTAAAGAAAAATACTTACTTAATGACATCAAAGAGATGAATTTCCGATCCACAGATGCAGTGAAACTCTGTATAACAGATTTTTCTTCTTGTCCAAGTAAGAGCGTGTATTTGCTTAAGGTATGTGAATTGAACTTTTGTATATAAGCAAAGTAATTTCCATGCTGCACATAAAAAGGTTATTTTATTTAAAAATATTCCCATTTCAACCAATTATATTTAAATGTTAAAGCCAGTTGTCACCCTCCTAATTACTTTAATGACTGCTTAAAAACCTCTTGTCCAATTAAAGTAAAATTGTTCTAAAAATATTTCTTTGTAACTGTAAGACTTTTTAGTATTTAAAAAAGATACACAATAAAAAAAATCTTCTGAGAGAAATACTAAAGCCTATTTTTAGTTTTAAAATAATATATGTGAATTTGAAATGTCACAAAATAGGCCAGGAATTAAAGATAACACTTACTTTTTCAGTAATAAAAATCAGAACAGGATGCTTAAATACCATGAAAATCTTTGTCCACCTAAAAAAATAGGAAGAAAATTTATAAAATGCCAAATCACTAGCTGAGAGAAACCTATCAAGCCAAATTTCAGAGAGTATCTTCTATTATTTTTTAGAGTCAAAGAGATGTCAGAGAACTTAATTCAGTGTTTCAAAATACGTATCACAGAGAATTAGTAGGTATTTCTCTGCCAAATGAATTTCTGGATTAAATGCAAGTTGCTTAACGTCCCAGAGCTTTAAAGACAATGTGAACTGTAAAGCTCCAAAGGGGTGGGTGTGTGGTGTGACAATATGTATGCAGTGTTATTCAACTTATTTGACTACTCCCCTTCCCCTTCCTTTTCAGTCACTTTTAGGACTAGTGCTCTCAGGAAAACATTAGGATCTCACCTGCCTGCTTTAAGTGACAGAGGGAGAGGAGGCACAGGGAAGGTAAAGGGCTTATAACTGAGGCTATATAGCCAAATTCTGGCAAAGTGGCCACAAGAACTCATATCCTCTACCTTCATCCCTTTTTCCTAAAGATTTCCTCCAAACACAGTTGCTCACACATTAGAGCCATTCAACAGAGCAATCCAAGATACACCTGGTCATTGTCTATATTCTTCACTAAGTACAAAGGCTTCCTTCTGACTTTTAGAAATTTAGCTTGCATCAAGTGGACCAGAAGAGGCACCAAGTTAACTACATAGGAAATGTGATAAAATATGGGGACTGGAGGAGCGCCTGAGTGGTTCAGTCGGTTAGATGTCTACCTTCGGCTCAGGTCATGATCCTGGGGTCGGGGATCGAGCCCCGCATTGGGCTCCCTGCTCAGCAGGGAGTCTGCTTCTCCCTCTGCCTGCCACTCCCCGTTTGTACAAAATCTCTCTCTCTGACAAATAAATAAATAAAATCTTTAAAAAAAAAAAATGGAGACTGGAGAAATGTGAAATCATGAAATTTCCTTCTATCATTTGAGAGTCATTTTCCCAGTTTTATACCAGAATCTGGGAAAGCAGGGTGCTCAAAGCATTATCATCATGTCACTAACAACAAACTATACTTGTCCTCAGGGGTAAGGGTTCTGACCTTGGCAGTCAGGGAAATGTAACAAAGAGAGATTTTGGGCTTATGGCACTACCCACCTCATCTTCAAATAACTCCTATACAGTCTTCTGTCATCAAAACAGGACTCATATGCCTATACAGTCTCCCCAATCACCTATCACTCCAGAGGCTTTTGGAGGATGCTAATTTGGTCAATGGCATATAAATGGTTTTTAAGCTCTTACTATATTGATAACCAAAATACTTCTGAACAAAGCAAAGAGTGGTATAAAAAATATGCACAGTACATTTTTATTATGGAAAAAATTCACTTACAAGTATTGGAACTTACTTAATCACTTCTTCATCAGAGATAACAGTTTCAATTTTCTGCTGGGGCTCTGCAAGCAAGGCCTCTAAGCCACGAACAGCACCTTCCTTGAATAGCACTAAAGGTTCTGTCCCTTGTATCGAATGTATCCTATATATCTCAGCAGACAACTAGAACGTAAGAATGCATTAGTTTTTATTCTAAAACAGTTGCTACCTAAGAGAATAAGGACATTTACAGAAAGCTTATTTTTAAGAACTGACTCGTTTTCATTTTGATTCAGCTTTATATGGTTCCATAGTCAAATGTACAACATAAAATACATACACAAGCCTTTTGCTCCTATACCATTTACCCTGGCCCCTGCTCTACCCTTAAGTCATCACTTTGTAAGATATTTATTTATTTATTTGAAGATTTTGTTTATTTATTTAGAGAGAGCACGGGTGAGCAGAGAAAGGGCACAGGGAGAGGGAAAGAGAACTCAAGCAGGCTCTGTACTGAGAGCAGAGTCCAATGTGGGGCTTGATACCACAACCCTGAGATCATGACATGAGCCTAAATCAAGAGCCAGACACCTGGGGCACCTGAGTGGCTCAGTGGGTTAAAGCCTCTGCCTTCGGCTCAGGTCATGATCTCAGGGTCCTGGGATCAAGCCCCGCATCGGGCTCTCTGCTCAGCAGGGAGCCTGCTTCCTCCTTTCTCTCTCTCTGCCTGCCTCTCTGCCTACTTGTGATCTGTCAAATAAATAAATAAAAAATCTTAAAAAAAGAGTCAGACACTTAACTGACTGAGCCAACCGTAAGTCATCATTTTTATGCATTTTTGATTTATCCTTCTGTTTTGACTACTGGAGGTAGATACAACCTGGCTTCCAAAACTTGAAGGTGCGGAGAGGTATAAATGACGCCACTAATGCAGTTTTAAGCAGTTCTGGGGCTAAAGACTGAAGCCATAATTACAACTATAGCCTATAAGCCCAAGAAAAGAAGTTAACTCCACTGTAAAATTAAGGATCATGTTACTGCAAGGTAAATAAAAAGACTGGGGCCAGGAGACAACACAGTTAGCTAGCTAGAAGTTTCAAGGGTCCAAGTGATAACTGTCATTACATCTCAATCAGTTCTATCATGTGCCACTTCTAAAATTTGCCAATTATATTTAGTTAGACATTTAGAACTGGAAGGAACTTTCAAGGTTACCCTAGTTTGAGACCCTCATTTTTTAAAGATTTTGTTTATTTATTTGACAGACAAAGGCAGGCAGAGAGGAAGGCAGGGAGAGAGGAGGAAGCAGGCTCCCCGCCAAACAGAGAGCCCCATGCCGGGCTCGATCCCAGGACCCTGGGACCATGA
>ML112003.1:0-42969 GCA_003697995.1 Taxidea taxus jeffersonii | reverse complement strand
GACCAGCTTCCCAAGGGTTTCTGATCAGAAACCTAGTAAAATCAAAGCAACATACAATATTCAAAAAGTCAATTTCAGACATTAGAGCAATTAGATTTACAATCAAGACAAAGAAAATAATAACTAAAATAATAACATTTAATAAATTTCCTAAAGTAAAAAAGTAAGAAATCACAAAAAAGACAAACACTGTACAATTCCACCTAAGACAGAAAGTAGAATGGTGATGTCAGGGGCTTGGATTCCGGAATGGGGAGTTACTGCTTATTTCAGTTTTTCAAGATGAAGAGCTTGGGAGATGGATGGTGTGATGGCTGCACAACATAAACATACTTAATACCCTGTACAGTACACTCAAAAAATAGTTAACAGTAAACTGCATGTTGTATTTTACTACAATTAAAAATATAAAAAGCTTGGGGTGCTGGGGCGCCAGGGTGGCTCAGTTGTTAAGAGTCTGCCTTCGGCTCTGGCCATGATCCCAGGACCCTGGGATCTGAGCCCTGCATCAGGCTTGCTCATTGGGAAGCTTGCTTCTCCCTCTACCAATTCCCCTGTTTATGTTCTCTCATTGTTTCTCTCTGCTGTCTCTCTCGCTGTCAAATAAATAAATAAAATGTTAAAAAAAAAACACACAACAAAAAACTGGGTGGCTCAATGGGTTAAGCCTCTGCCTTTGGCTAGGGTCATGATCTCTGAGTCCTGGGATGACCCTCCCCCATCAGCCTCCCAGCTCGGCAGGAGTCTGCTTCTCCCTCTTTCTCAAATAAATATTCTTTTTTTAAATAAAGATTTTATTTATTTGACAGACAGAGATCACAAGCAGGCAGAGAGACAGGCAGAGAGAGGGGGGGGAAGCAGGCTCCCTGCTGAGCAGAGAGCCCATGTGGGGCTTGATCCCAGGACCCTGGGATCATGACCAGAGCTGAAGGCAGAGGCTTTAACCCACTGAGCCACCCAGGCGCCCCTCAAATAAATATTCTTTAAAAAATAAAAAACTTTTAAAATTAATTAAAATGAAAATGTAACTAAGTTACTAAAAGAAAAAAGTAAATTAACAACACTTTTTAGTAAATAGTACATTTTAAAAAATGGGATTCCACTGTGCCTTTGAACGGGGCATGGGAAACTGAGCAGGTATATCTGGGATCGTGCCAATTCCAGTCACTGTATTTTTATGCAGGAACTGCAAAATTTTAAGTCCACGTGACGGTGGAGGTAAAAACCAACAGTGTCATCAGAAAGAGTCAACACCAGCAAACACTACAGGGAATGTTGGCAACCTGTTCCCAAAACTTCAAAGTAGATAGCTAGCTTCTTAAAGACACGGGAAACTATGTTCACCAGTCCAGATAAAAATAATTACTTTCTACAAGACTACTAAAAGCAAAACTGCTCAGGAGTCTCAGGTAAAGAGTTTGGATAAAAAGGGGGCGGGACCTATAGAGCCTGCCCAGGACTCAACTCCAGGATTTACAACGGGTAGTTAGCTGGCAACTGACCGCTCACTCGGAATCAAGATTCCCATCAAACTACTAAGAAATCAAACGAGCAAAACAATGAGCAAAACTTTTCCCCCAAAGAGAGGGAAAAAGTGTACGGGCACAAAGTTAAACCACTGTTCCCACGCTGCCAGTCATTCTCTCCCGCCCAATCTCCGTTCAACCCTTCTTCGGGCAGCTAGAGCAAATGACAACCTGGGAGGGGATCTTAAGGTCATCACCGGGAGATGCGAAGCGAAAGCCCAGGTTTTCCTTTCCTTTCTGAGTCTAACCCACGTGCACTCAGACGCTCCGCCGCCTGAAAGTCGGAAAGATGTCTCTCTCTCTCTCTCCAGAAAAACAACCGAGTCCTACGCTAGACCTCATTCAGCGTCCCGGAGAGGCCAAGGCAGCTCTCCAATAAGCCGCTCGACGATCTCTCTCTGAAGCTGTGAGACACCTGCAGCTCCGGCTCCGTGCTCAGAAAGGGGTGAGACCTCAGCGGGCGCTCTCCGACCACATCACCCTCACCTTATAGAGGATGACGGTCCTGCCGCCGTCCGTCACTAAAAACTGGTCTGCTTTGTCGCTCTGCTCCACGCCTAGGAATCCATGAGGCCCGGCACCCAAGGGTACCGCAGACAACGTGAACCCCTCCTCCAAGGCTGCCATTTTGGGCAAACCTACGGACTGCAGCTCATCCCTCCCGGCAGGCTTTGCGCTTTCTCCCGCGAGAACTAGGAGCCCGACTGGGCAGGCACTTGCCAAATAAAAACCCTGTTTGCTGAGCGGGCGACCTCTGGCGGGCGTGGATGGCGCGGCCGGCGTGCCTGGCGGTGGGCACCGCTGGGTGGGCGGAGCCGGGACGTTGCCGCTAGACTGGGCCTCCTAGCCACGCCCTTCGAAGTCCCGGATGTACTCCTCTGGAGACGGATGGGCGGGTCGGGAAAAATATCTTACCTGTCACGTGCAGTCGCTTCGGCTGCGGCTCACTTTTCAGGTCGGGATTTGAGAGGCTGAAGGGTGGGCGTGGCAAGCAGGCACATATAAATAAGCTCCTTTTTGTGTTGTTCTATTTTGTTACTTAAAGTGAACTCTTTGGGAGTTCTTGGCACGGCCTCCAGAAACACTGTGCTAAAGAAAAGAAATGTCTCTCTTTAGATAAACTCTTGATAAAGTGCTGTGCCTAAGTGAAAAGCCTCATCCCCCTGCTTCTCAGAACCTTCCCTCGAGAATCCCCAGCTTGTCTCGGGCTCCTTTTGTTCCCCGAGCCTGCGGGCAAAGCGCTCTCCAGCTAATCGGAACTTGTCCGGTGGAAGGTGAAGTCGCAGGGTCGGTCCCCTCAGGCAATTTTTAGCCATCTAAACAGGCGATTACTAAACAAACCTGTACCCTGTGTTACATCGGATGGCAAAATTTAAGCGTCCACACAGATCGGATCCCCTTGTGTGTGGAGATTCTTTATGGCTACAACCCTGGGGAAAAGAATATTTAGTTATTGAAAAGAAATCAAATGCCATATATATATACAGTTTTTATTTTTATTTTTTTTTAAGATTTTATTTATTTGATAGGGAGAGACATAGAGAGGGAACACAGGCAGGAGGAGTGGGAAAGTCAGAAGTAGGCTTTCCCCCGAGCAGGGAGCCTGATGCGGGGCTCGATCCCAGGATCCTGGGATCATGACCTGAGCCGAAGGCAAATGCTTAACGACTGAGCCACCCAGGCGCCCCTTATTTTATTTTTTTCAGTAAGCACCACACTCAGCGTGGAGCCCAACACCGGGCTTGAACTCACAACCCTGACATCCAGACCTGGGATGAAGAGTCCTACACTTAACTCACTGAGCCACCCAGGTGTGCCAAATACTGTATGGGGTTTTTTTGGGGTTTTTGTTTGTTTTATTTTTTAAGATTTTGTTTATTTGGGGCACCTCGGTGGCTCAGTCCTTAAGCTAAGTTTGCCTTTGGCTCAGATCATGATCCCAGCATGGTGGGATCGAGCCCCATGTCCGGCTTCCTGCTCAGCGGGAAGCCTGCTTCTCCCTCTGCCTGCTGCTACCCCTGCTTGTGTTTCCTCTCTCTCTCTGTCATAAGTAAATAAAATTTAAAAAATAAGATTTCGTTTATTTGAGAAAGAGAATGATAGAGAGCATGAGAGGGGCAGGGTCAGAGGGAGAAGCAGACTCCCCGCTGAGCAGGGAGCCCGATGTAGGACTCCATCTTGGGACTCCAGGATCATGACCTGAGCTGAAGGCAGTCGCTTAACTGGCTGAGCTGCCCAGGTGCCCCAATACTGTACGTTTTTTGTTCTGTTTTGTTTTTTTAAAGATTTTAATTTTTTGACAGAGAGAGTGAGAGTGGAAACACAACAAGCAAGGGGAGTGCAAGAGGAAGAACAGGCATCCTGCTGAACAGGGAGCCTGATGTAGGGCTCCATCCCAGGGCGCTGGGATCAGGACCCAAGGCCAAAGCAGACGCTTAACAACTGAATACTGTATGTTTTTCTTAAGGCTAACATGTCTGTTGCCAAAGAATTTGACTCTGAATTTGTGGCCCCTTTCTTGGTTAGACAAGAAACACTGAGATTCAGCCCATCTTGGCCTCTGTGAAACCTTCCTTTTCCTCCCAGGAAAATTAGCCAGCCTCTTTACTGGAAGTTGTTTGGTACATGGGTACATGTTGCCGGCGGTTTGATCCCAGCCTACACATTTTCTCCTCCTCCGGGAAGTCTTCCCCAACTCTCTGGGATTAGATTAAATGATTCAGTGTTCCCGTGTTATTGTAACAGGTGTTATCCAGTACTGGGATGGCCTAGTTACTCATATATCTGCCCCATTGTGGTTTTGTTATTTATTTATCTATTTATTAATTTAAGAGAAAGAGAGAGAGGGAGCACAAGGAGGGGGAGAGGTGATGGGAGAGAGAGAAGCAGACTCCCCACTGAGCAGGGAGCCAGACATGGGGGACTCAATCCCAGGTCCCTGGGATCATGACCTGAGCTGAAGGCAGACACATAACCAACTGAGCCACCCAGGTGCCCCTAGAGATAGATTTTAAATTTTCTGTTTTTTCTTTTGATAGGTGTTATGGGCTGAACCATCCCTCAACCCCAAACAAATCAATATGTTGAAGACGCAGCCTCCAGTCCCGTAGAATGTATTTGGAGATGGGGCCTTCAGAGAGGTCATTAAGGTAAAATTAGGACATTAAGGTGGTCCTGATCCAATATGACTGGTTTTATTTTAAGAAGGGAAGATTTAGAAGGAGGAGGAGGAGGTGAAGAAGGAAGGGGGAGTGGAGAGAAGAAGAAGAGATTAGGACACAGACCCACAGAGAGGAGGTCATATGAAGACATGGGGAAAAGTTGGCCATCCACAAGCCAAGGAGAGAGGCCAGAAGAAACCAACCCTGATAACACCTTGATCTCAGATTTCCAGGATCCATTGCAAGAAAATAAATTTCTGGTGTTTTTTTTTTTAAGATTTTATTTATTTATTTTACAGACATCGATCACAAGTAGGCAGAGTGGCAGGCAGAGAGAGGAGGAAGCAGGCTCCCCGCTGAGCAGAGATCCTGATGTGGGGCTCGACTCCAGGACCCTGAGATCATGACCTGAGCTGAAGACAGAAGCTTTAACCCACTGAGCCACCCAGGCGCCCCATAAATTTCTGATGTTTAAATCATCCACTCTGTGGTACTTTGTTGTGGCAGCCCTTGTAAATGAAGACAATAGGTTACATGTTCTCAGAATTCCAAACATAAAAAGGGTATATGGTGTAAAAAGTCTCCCTTCCCTATCTCCAGCTACCTTGGTCTCTTTCCCGGAGATGATCAATGTCCACAACTCTTATGTACCATTTCAGATAGATTTTCTACATACACAAGTCATGTATGTATACATGTTTTCTCTCCCACTTTTACATAAATGATGGCATGTTGTTTCCAGTGTTCTGCCCTTTGCTTTTTCAACTTAAGTAATGTCTTGTAAATCATACCTTATCAGTGCACAAAGAAATTTCTCATTCTTTTTTACTCTTCTATAACTGGTAATAGATTTTTTTTAATAGTTTTGGGATTTCATGAAATATGCAGCCATCTATAGAGTAGATATTGATAACATTCTATTTCTTAGGTTGGGTAGTGGGTTCAGGAATATGTGTTTTATTACACACATCATGTTTCATAACTTAAATTATTTCAAATGGCAAGGAGGAAAAATAAAGCTTAGAAGGGGGAAATGAAAAGAAAGGGAGGAAACAGATGATATGTATGTATATGTGAAATTTTAGTAAGGATGAGACCATAGGAAGCTGTCTTGAGAGGATGCCTTTGAGTAAATGATGTGAAGGAGGAGAGGGCACTAATTATGGAGTTAGCTGAGACAAGAGTATTTTCAGCAGCAAGTGCAAATGTCCTGTGACACAAGCAGAGAGCTTCATTAGCACTTGCTCTTACTCTCTATCAAATAAATAAATAAAATCTTAAAAAAAAATTTGTTTGCTCAGCCAACTAGGCTCACCAACTACATCGTAAACTTCTTTAAGATTTTTTTTTAAATTATTAGAGAGAGAGAGAGAGAGAGAGAGCGAGCACAGGCAGACAGAGAGGCAGGCAGAGGCAGAGGGAGGAGCAGGCTCCCTGCCGAGCAAGGAGCCCGATGTGGGACTCGATTCCAGGACGCTGGGAACATGACCTGAGCCGAAGGCAGCTGCTTAACCAACTGAGCCACCCAGGCATCCCAACACTGTAAACTTCTTGAGGGTAGGTGTCCCTGTCTGTCGTATTCACAAATAGGTCCCCATTTCCTAGCACTCAGTAGGCACTCAGTAAAAATGTGCCATTTGAGTGAATGCATCAATCACTTTATATTCCTGGTGCCAGTATATTTGACTGGCTCAGTCAGTAGAGCATGTGACTCTTGATCTCAGGGTTCATGGGTCTGAGCCCCATGTTGGGCATAGAGTTTACTTTAAAGGGATGTCTGGGTGGCTCAGTTGGCTAAGCACTTAACTATTGATTTTGGCTTGGGTTATGATCTCAGGGTCCTGAGATCAAGCCCTGTATCAGGTTCCCCGCTCAGCAGGGAGTCTGCTTCTTCCCTCTCCCTCTGCCTCTTCTCTCATTCTTCCCTCTTTCCCTCTCTCTAAAATAAATAAGTAGATCTTTGGGAGAAAAATCTTTTTAATAAAAAAAAAAGAGTTTGGGGTGCCTGGGTAGCTCAGTTGGTTAAGCATCTAACTCTTGATTTTTGGCTCAGGTCATGATCTCAGGATTGTGAGATTGAGCCCCGTGTTTGGTTGCATGCTGGGTACAAAACCTGCTTAATATTTTCTGTGTCCCTCTCCCTTTACTTCTCCCCCTGCTCTCTAAAATATAGATAAATAGGGGCACCTGGGTGGCTCAGTTGGTTAAGCATCTGCCTTCAGCTTGGGTCATGACCCCAGGGTCTTAGGATGGAGTCTCACATCCAGCTCCCTGCTCAGCAGGGAGTCTGCTTCTCTCTCTCTCTTCCTCTGCCTGCCACTCCCCCTTCTTGTGCTCTCTCTCTCTCTCCCCTTCACTCTCTCTGACAAATAAATAAATCTTAAAAATAAATAAATAAAATTTTTAAAAATTGTTTAGGGGTGCCTGAGTGGTTCAGTCAGTCATGTATCCAATTCTTGATCTCAGCTCGGGTCTTGATTTCAGGGTTGTGAGTTTAAGCCCCAATTTGTTAAAAAAAAAAAAGTCTAATATATGTTTGTTGAATAGATAAGTCTTAGATGGCAAGCCACTGTAATAAGTGGGATATGGGCCTGATCCATTAGGATAAAGAAAGTAAGACTTATCGGTTGAGGAAGCCGAAAACACACTTGCATGTTCCTTTATAAATTTGAGTCCAAGTTTGGTAAACTATTAAAGGAGATTGCAATCCTTTCTGGAAGGACACCAGCTGTAACAAGGGAACTAGGAGTCTTCAGCAACCTGGCTTGAGATAAGAGCGGGCCAAAGTGTTCCACTTCCAAGATGCGTCAGTCAAGGTTGATGAGCAAGAACAGAGCCAGGGGTGCCTGGGTGCCTCAGATGAGTGACTGCCTTCAGCTCAGGTCATGATCCTGGAGTCTTGGGATCGAGTCCCACATCAGGCTCCCTGCTCAGCAGGGGGTCTACTTCTCCCTCTGACATTCCTTCTCTCCTGCTCACTCTCTCTCATTCTCTCTCTTTCTCAAATAAATAAATAAAATCTTAAAAAAAAAAAAACAAAACAGAGCCTGGATATCCATCAACAGTTAGAAACACATGAGGGCCAGTCTTCAAAGGCAGCTGTGACCCTGTACATTTTACCGTGAGCTGGGGATGTTCCGTCTGAATTATTTGTCATGTTTATGCTGCTTGGCTGCCTAGCTGTGAAGACTGGGGGAAGATATCGCCTCTCACATTCAGTTCCTAGAATAGAATTAGGTGATAAATATACAATGAACAAGTCTAATTATATAACGGGTAGGAAGGAATGCCTGCCCATATTCAAAAGGGAGAATGTTACCCATTATGGATTTTTCATGGAAGGTTGACAGTTGGTGGTATGCACATTGCATGAGTGGGATATAGTAAGAGCTTTGCCAAAGGAACATTTCTAGAAGAACCATTCTGTAAAGGGGATAGATGGTAGATATATATATATATTTATATAGTTACCAAATCTCCATATTATATGGAAGTTGTGGTGGCTCTTAAATAGGGTCTAAGATACTCTGAGATATGTTTCCTGATGTTAGAATCTCAAATACCTTTGAGGAAAATATTGAGAAGACCACAATGAATTGAACAATCTTACTGAAACTCAGGTAGACACCTCTGAAGATGTTTCCCACAGTAAATATCAGAGATAAAGGATCTAAGCTCTTTTGTTGTAATTTAGGGCACACATTTGAATCTAACACTAGTGCTCTGCCAGTGATGTCCAAACTCAGTAAGTGTATTTGGGATTTTTATTTAGGATTTTATTTATTTATTTGACAGAGAGGCACAGCAAGAGAGGGAACACAAGCAGGGGGAGCAGCAGAGGGAGAAGCAGACTCCCCGCTGACAGAGGGCCCAATGAGGGCCTTGATCCCAAGACTCTGGGATCATGACCTGAGCCAAAGGTAGACGCTTAATGACTGAGCCACCCAAGTTCCCCTGTATTTGGAATTTGAGGTCAAGCAAACACTTGTGACTTAATTTAATGTGATGGGGAAATGAGAGAAAAATCTTGGACTGAGGAGATTTTTGTTTTTGTTTTAATTTTTAATTTTACTTTTAAGTAATCTCTATACCCAACATGGGGCTTGAACTCACAACCCTGAGATCAAGAGTTGCATACTCCATGGACTCAGCCCGCCAGGCAGGTGGGCAGAGCACTGTGCCCACAGAACCCAACAATCTTCAGGAAGAGTTTGGGCAACTTGTCACTAAGGGTCCAAGCTGAAGTCAGAGCAGTGACCAGAGCTGTGGAAAAGTAAGTACTGGCAGGTGAACAAATGAACAACCAGCACCAGTAGTGGTTTCCAGTTGCTAGGCTGTGGATTAGATGTGCCCAGAAATCACTGATACTTCCTCTCCCTTATCTCCCAGATCTAAACTATTCCTATTCATTCATTTATCTCACAAACATCAATGAGGGCCTCGGAGCTGTGAATTTGGGAGAGAATGACACAGTTGAGGCTCCTGCTCCCAAAGAGCTCTCAACCCCATGGGAAGTGGGGGAGAGAGTCTGCTCAAGAAAAGTCTCTCTGGGGGCGCCTGGGTGGCTCAGTGGGTGAAGCCTCTGCCTTCGGCTCAGGTCATGACCTCAGGGTCCTGGGATCGAGCCCCACATCGGGCTCTCTGCTCAGCAGGGAGCCTGCTTCCCCCTCTCTCTCTGCCTGCCTCTCTGCCTACTTGTGATCTCTATCTGTCAAATAAATAAATAAAATCTTTAAAAAATTTTTAAAAAAAATAAAAAAAGAAAAGTCTCTCTGAAGATGGGACCTTCCCACTGAGATTTGGAGAACCACAAAGGGGTCAGGTGAGGGGGACAATGGACAGTGAAGAAGCTGAGAAAGGCAGCTACCTTGATCTTGTAGGACCCTCTGTCAGCCAAGGTGAGGAGTTGGCATGTTCTAAAAGCAGTAAGAAGAGACTGAAGGATTTTAAGCTAAGGTCTGATTTTTGTTCTGAAAAGATCACCCTAGCTCCCAAGGGGAAGAATGAGTTAAAGGTGAATAAGAGTAGAAACAGAAAGACCAATATTGAGGGGCCAGCGTTCAATGGATGCAATAGATGGTGGCTTGTGGTCGGTGGCAATAATGGAAATAGAAGAAGGTATTCCGATTCAGGATAGGATATGGGGGTCAAGTCGATGGGATGGCAGCTGGATGGTGTGTGGCCATGAGAGGGGGAAAGGAATCAAGGGCCAGTCTTGAACTTCTGCCATGAGTGACCAGGTAAATTGGGGTGTTCTTTACTGACATGGGAGGTTGGCCCAGGGGAAGGGACATTTGTAGGCAGTGGTTTGGAAAGGGTTTATTTTGGCTGTGCCTAAAGAGCCCACAACCTGGAGTTCCTGGCAGAAGTTCAGGTTGAAATCCCAGACATGAGCACCACGGACATGCAGACGGTACCTAAAGCAATGGGACCAGAGTGGATACCAAGTGCTGTTGATTTGATCTTCTAAACCTCGCTTAGCTTGTCCACCTCTCTCCTCCACTACTGCCTCTCAAGTCCAATCCGCTGCTCTTCCCTGGACCTTTGTAATTGCTTCCTTGTCTCCCTCCTTCTCTACTTTCTCCCTTTTAATCTGTAGCCTGTGTGATTTGTTCAAAATTTAATCAGATTATGTCACTCCCAGTTTAAACCCCTTTTATACCTTGTTCTCAGGATGAACAAAATCAAATCCTTATCTGACCCACAAAGAGGGTTGCCAAAGAAAATACAGGATGCCCAGTTAAATTAGAATTTCAGATAACCATTTTTAGTATGAATATCATCACTTACCTTAAATTAAATTCAACCTGGCATCTTGTACTTTTATTTGCTAAATCTGGCAATCCTACCCACTAGGGCTTTGCAAGATTTGGCCCCTACCATTCTCTCCTGGCTCATCTCTCATCAGATATCCCTTGTTCTCTGACTTAAGCCATAGTCTTTTTCTTCAGAACTTGGAACAGGCTGTGGCCTCTCCCATGCCAGGCCTTTGCACATGCCATTTCCTTTGCTGGGAATGCTTTTAGCTCCTCTTGAATTAACTGACTGTGATCCATCTTTAGAAGATCTCAGTGTCCAATGAACAGCCTTCTCTTCCTTGTGTTCTCTACTCCCCCAGCATGACGTAACTTTCCTTCATTGACCCTGTGCCAGACTTCAATTACACATTTATTTGCATGACTATGTAAGTATCATATATCTTTTCCAATAAGCTATAAGGTGAGAGACCTGATTTATTTTTGCTCACTCTTGGGTCCTCTGTGCCTCTTCTAGCGTCTGCTACATGATAGGCCCTGTGAAGAGAGGAAAGAAAGGAGGTAAAGGAAGAAGGAAGGAAAGAGGGGAGGGAAGGAGGGAAAAAGATGAAAGATAGTACTAGATTATAGAACAAATTATATCAGGACCAGTTTGAGGAATGAAGATTCAAGCGGAGGTTGGTCCTATGAACGAGCTAAGAGGGAGGGCGGGAAAGTGATGCAGGGTCACGATAAAAATACCCACATCAGCCTGGGAAGAAGGTGACACCATTTTGTCCCACTATTTTGGGACTGAGGATGAGGCTCAAGGCTACTTAAACATATTCTACTGCTAGGGGGTGCCTGGGTGGCTCAGTTGGTTCAGCGTTGGACTTGATTTCAGCTTAAGTCATGAACTCAGGTTGTGGGGTTGAGCCCCAGGTCAGTCCCCTCCCTGAGAGTGGAGCCTGCTTGGGATTCTCTCTCTCTCTCTCTTGCTCCCTCTGCTCCTCCCCACTTGTGTGTTCTCTCTAAAAACAAAATAAAATCTTAAAAAAAAAACCCAAAACATTCTACCCTGAAACTTGATTAGCAAATGGTGCAGCATGATTGTGGGTACAGGTGAGCTTCTTTGTTTAATTGCGGCCTCAAGGGAAAGGTCAAGTGGGTCTGGGCTAAGGCCCTGTTCAACTCTGTGGGGATTGTTCCCCTCCGCTCTGAAGTCCCCGATTTCTTTCTTTGTAAGCTTAGCATGAGTAAGTATAAAGGTGTGTGTAGACTAAAGACAAGCAGTAAACTAAGTCCCGCCTTTTCAATCCGTTCTACAAATAAATTGGTTCTATCCTTTTTTTTTTTTTTTAAGATGTTATTTATTTATTTGATCCCAGGACTCTGGGATCATGACTTGAGCAGAAGGCAGATGCCCAACTGACCGAGCCACCCAGGTGTCCCAATTCATTCTATTCTTAACCTAAATGTCTAGTTAGACTACTTTTTGGGGGTATATATATAGATCTATAAGTTGTCTAAGTTTTGTCTTAGTTATAGAATAGGAAAGAAGGAAGACAGTTGGTGCCATTGATATGAACATCTCCATTTCTTTGCTAAATCATTTATTTATTTATTTATTGGTTGTCTTCATGGCAAATATTGGCTATACCTAGCCTTTTTTTTTTTTTCATTATTTTTAAAAAAGATTTATTTATTTATTTTATTTGACAGAGAGAGAGAGAGAGAGATCACAAATAGGCAGAGAGGCAGGCAGAGAGAGAGAGAAGGGGAAGCAGGCTCCCCGCTGAGCAGAGAGCTGGATGCGGGGCTCCATCCCAGGACCCTGAGATCATGACCTGAGCCGAAGGCAGAGGCTTCACTCACTGAGCCACCCAGGCACCCCCGAGATAGTTTTTTTAATCCACCATTGTTTGGTTTTCATCTGAAGCATCAAGAAAGATTTGGTGGGGGGCGCCTGGGTGGCTCAGTGGGTTAAAGCCTCTGCCTCAGGTCATGATCCCAGGGTCCTGGGATGGAGCCCCGCATCAGGCTCTCTGCTCAGTGGGGAGCCTGCTTCCCTTCCTCTCTGCCTGCCTCTCTGCCTACTTGTGATCTCTGTCAAATAAATAAATAAAATCTTAAGAAAAAAAAAAAAAGATTTGGTGGGGTGAGGGAAAGAGGAACTCACCAAAAACACTTAAAATAATTGATTCGGGGGACCTGGGTGGCTCAGTGGGTTAAAGCCTCTGCCTTCAGCTCAGGTCATGATCCCAGGGTCCTGGGATGGAGCGCCGAATGGGGCTCTCTGCTCAGCGGGGAGCCTGCTTCCTCCTCTCTCTCTCTGACTGCCTCTCTGCCTACTTGTAATCTCTGTCAAATAAATAAATAAAATCTTTAAAAAAAATAATTGATTCATATTTGGATCCAGATCTGAAGAGGTTCATTCGTAAGATATGTACGCTTCTTTGAGTATACTTGTTTTAATTTTACTTAAAAGGAATCGCTGAAGAGTTTCAGCTGAGGCAGTGGTATTGCTTAGCAAATCCAATTAACAAAATGTTGGTTTTTCTAGTCAAACTTCTGTGTATTAATCAGATATGTCTCAAAAGCCATTCATCAGGTTGGGGAGGGTGCCTTCTTATGCAAAGAAGCTTTCTCATCTAGATGTCAATGAGACCTAGTGTATCAGGAAAAAAGAAAAGTTTTTGACATTTTTTATATTCTGACAACAAGGTCATGTTGATCAAAAGAATCTGGATAGGGGCGCCTGGGTGGCTCAGTGGGTTAAAGCCACTGCCTTCCGCTCGGGTCATGATCCCAGGGTCGTGGGATCAAGCCCCATATCGGGCTCTCTGCTCTGCGGACAGCCTGCTTCCTCCTCTCTCTCTCTGCCTCTCTGCCTACTTGTGATCTCTGTCAGTCAATTAAATAAATAAAATCTTAAAAAAAAAAAGAAATCTGGATATACATACTCTTGACCCCCCGGATAATATGAATTAGAGAGTTTTTTTTTTTAATGACCCAATCATCCTCATTTAATCATCTTTATAGGAGTAAAACATCATTATTTTATAACCTGCATGCATAAAAACAGAGTAGATTTTGCAGGTCTGACTTTGTCTCTGCAGTTCTTTTCCAGCAGAAACATATTTCACATTATTCCTTACACATATTATTTCTACTTGGGATATTATTAATATTTGTTGGAATCCTAGGAAGGGATCGAAAAGTTGCATTTTTTATATTTGTTTCCTCTGGCAAACTTGTTTCTAGAAAGGACATTTTAATGTACTTTGAACTGCTTTTAGTTATCTACTGGGTCTGGAAGGAAGAGACTCAAAATGAAAGGAGCTTTATGTCATCACGGAGTCGGAGGGCCTGGCCATGCTCTCAGTTTCTCTCATGAATTATACCCACTGGTCATCACGGAGATTCTACCCTCTTTTTAAAAAAAGATTTTATTAATTTATTTGACAGAGAGAGAGATCACAAGTAGGCAGAGAGGCAGGCAGAGAGAGAGGGGGGAGCAGGCTTCCTGCTTAGCAGAGAGCCCGATGTGGGGCTCGATCCCAGGACCCTGAGATCACGACCTGAGCAAAAGGCAGAGGCTTAACCCACTGAGCCACCCAGGAGCCCCCCCTTTTATTTTTTTAATGATTCTTCAGCAGCAGCCTCCACTACCAACTGGCCATCTTATTTTTATGTACTTGCCATTGAAATAGAATATATGCCACCTGTTATTACTGGTGTTAAATTTGGAGGAATGAAGACTCGGAAAGATAAAATGAGTTGCCCAACATCATACAGCATCAGAAGACATTTGTGTCTATGGTTATGAGCTTATCAGATTTTTCTACCATAATATAAGCCTTTAAAAGTGGACCTGGAAAAAATCACACTAAGTGATATAAGCCAGACACAAAAGGGACAAATATTGTATGATTCCATTTATATGAAGTGACCAGAATAGGCAAAGTCATAGAGGCTGGAAAGGAGACTAGAGGCTACCAGGACCTGGCAGGATCAAAGGATAGGGATTACCGCTTGATGGGCTGAGTTTCTGTTTGGGATGATGAAAAAAGTTCTGGAAACGGACAGTGGTGATCGTTGCATTCACAAGTATACTGTGAATATACTTAAAACCACTGAACTGTATACTTAAAAAGTTAAAATGGTAAATTTTATGTTATGTGTATTTTGTCACAATTTAAAAATAGCCAAAACATGTTTGAGAGCAGTGATGAGTACGTTATAGCAGAAAATAAAATGATATAGCTCTTTGCCTTAGGGAAATACTTTGTTTTTATTTTTATTTTTTAAAGATTTTATTTATTTATTTGAGAGAGATCAAGAGAGAGCGAGAGAGAGAACATGAGGAGGGGGTGGGCAGAGGGAGAGAGAGAAGCCAACTCCCTACTAAGCAGGGAGCCCGATGCAGGGCTCGATCCCAGGACCCTGGGACCATGAGCTGAGCCAAAGGCATGCGCTTCACCGACTGAGTCACTCAAGTGCCCCAATACTTTGTTTTTAAAAATAAAGGGTTTTGGGGAAGCAGAGCCAGAGACTGTGTCTATGAAGGGGGCAGTATGAGAGGGTCCTCTGGTGATGGAACAGTTCTGTAGCTTGAATATGGTGGTGATTGCATGAAGCTGCCCAGGTGACAATATTACGTAGAACTACACACACACAGGGATGCCTGGGTGGCTCAGTTGGTTAAGGGCCTGCCTTTGGCTCAGGTCATGATCTCAGGGTCCTGGGATCAAGCCTCACCTCTTGGTTGCAGGGCTCCCTGCTCCGCAGAGAATCTGCTTCTCCCTCTGCCCCTCCTCCTAGCTCATGTGTGTGCTCTCTCTCTCAAATAAATAAAAATTTAAAAGAATCTTAAAAACACTACGCATGTGCACACACGCACACACACTGCATGCAGAATTGGTGAAATCTGAATCAGCTTTATGGTTTGCATCAATTTCTTGGTTGTCACATTGAAGGATATACTATACGAGCTGTTATCAGTGGGTCCAGGTTAAGGGTATACCAGGACATCCATATACATTTCTTTGTAACTTCCTGTGGATCCACAATTATTTCAAAATAAAAAGTTGACACAAACACACAGCACCAACAACCAAAAAGTAAAGACTTCCGTCAGGTGGGAAACTACCTTGAGGGTAATTTTATACCGTGTCCTTATAATGCGTGAGGAATGACCACTCTCCTTGAGAATTCTCTGTTCTCCAGGAATGGCTCTCACGTGGCTTCAGTAAGAGAGAATGACGCACAGACTGTTACGGTCCTTTTTTGGAGCATATATGCAATTTGTCATCACATTCTTTCCAAGAAGTTACGTGAAAGATTTAAGAAAGATTCTGCTCTGTCCTCACCAAGGTTCTGTTAGAATCAGGAAAACATTGATTGGAAAATAACAGGAAGCTTGAGTTTTTACTTTCATTCTGTCTTGGTTAAAAACCAAAAAAACCCTGAAAAATCTTGTTGGTATGTACACGGCAGTTTTCAGGAAGTCCTCAAGTAAGGATGCGTTCAGTGTTTGCTATCACTGAAAGGGTGAAAACAAAATGGAGAATTTATGTTGATTTGTTCGATTAAGTGGAGTTCCTTATATTTTTGTTTCTGTGGGAGCCAGTCAACGTTTCTGCAGCAGTAGGCTAGCGAAGACACTAAACATCTAAATAAATCAGAGAACTTCTCTAAGTTTGCCTTTCATCCCACGAACACCCAAGAAGAAGAGTATTAATACCTTAAAGGAGCAAAGAACTTACATGGGAATTGGATGCTGGCAATTGCTTAACAAGTTGAGAATAATAAACTTTTAAAACTGTAAATACTTGTTTAAAAAGATGAATGTTCTCACTCATATGTTGTCAGTGGAATTGTAAATTGCTACAATTTTCTTTGGAGGAGACAGTAAATACTCCAAGTCATAAAAATATTCATATCCTTTGACCCAGTAATTTAATTTCTGGGAATTTACCCAAAACAAATAATTAGAAAGAAGACACAGACTATATTATAAAGATGTTCCTAACGACACTCTATATGATAACAAAATCCAGAAAATAACCTCAAAGTCAAATAATAAAGGAATGTTTAATTATGGATTTCCAACTCAGGGGAATATTACATAGCCACAAATACTGATAAACTTGCTATGTACCATATATAAAGGTGGTTATAAAACAATTCAAAACCCTCAAAGCACTTTGAAGAAAGATATGCATTTATGAATTGTCTTCTGCAGAAGAAAGTACAGATTCTAAAGTAGTTCATGCAGGTGGAAAGAAAACTCACTTCCTTGGGTATATAGAACAGATTTTAACAAAATGCAAGTAAGTAGAATAAATTTAAAATAAGTGTGGGAAAATTCAAATTTGTAGAAATATTTCTCAATTTTCAAGTTATGTCCTGAGGAGAGGCATTGCACACATTGACAGATGACTGGATTTTTTTTTTTTTTTTTTTGTGACAGACAGAGATCACAAGTAGGCAGAGAGGCAGGCAGAGAGAGAGGAGGAAGCAGTCTCCTTGCTGAGCAGAGAGCCTGACGCGGGGCTTGATCCTAGGACCCCGGGATCACGACCTGAGCTGAAGGCAGAGGCTTCAACCCACTGAGCCAATCAGGCGCCCCCAGATGACTGGATTTTAATGATTGTGCATAGAGGACAGCACGCTATCTTTGGAATGCTCTAGATGTAATCACCAGTGTGCTTTTAAGATCACAAAACTATTCTCAAGGGTTGCTAACAAGCAGCAGACTGCCAGCATCTTGCATGTAGACTCCCTTAGGAGCAGGAAAGTTATTTTGGAAGATTAAGATTTTTTTAAAAAAATCACAAAGGTCCAGATTCGGCTGCCCTGAAGTACGCTCCAGTGACAAGAGTGGCCACTCCCCTCTGTAAGCTAAAGGAGGGGAAATGATGGTCTTTTGTGTCTGCCTTCAGAGCAGATGAGTGGTAATTCTAGCTAAACATAATCATCCTCTAAATTCCAGGTGTTTAATTCAGCTCAGTAATGTTGTTGTACTGAATAGCCACATTTGGTAGGATTTGAAGGCATGTCCAGTTTCTTTGGCTATATCTTACCTTGAGTCCTCCCTGCTGAGACCAGAGCCAAAGCATTAAGGCAAAGTACCAGACTGTTTCCAATCGTCCTGGGAGCAGAAGTAGTTAAATATCTGGACTTGAGTGGGATCTCTTACGAGGTTGCATGTTATAGAAAGGAGGAATAGAGGGCTAAAAATTAAGTGGAGAGGGACGCCTGGGTGGCTCAGTTGGTTAAGCAGCTGCCTTCAGCTCAGGTCATGATCCCAGCGTCCTGGGATCGAGTCCCACATCGGGCTCCTTGCTTGGCAGGGAGCCTGCTTCTCCCTCTGCCTCTGCCTGCCACTCTGTCTGCCTGTACTCTCTCTCTAACAAGTAAATAAATTAAAAAAAAAAAAAAGTTAAAAAAAATTAAGTGGAGAAAGTCAATACAACAAACTTGAAACCAAGGCTTGCTTGGGTCAACGACATGGAGTTAAACACACACACACACACACACACACCCCTGCACACAGGTTGATTGTTGTTCCAAAGCCATTAAAGCCTCAGGTTTGAGAGGAACATTTTCATAGAGGGATATTTCAGAGGAGGGCTTGGAGGAAGGATACGTGATTTCTCCTGAACTTGAAAGGTCAAGGTACAGTTGGAGGTTGGAGGCAAAAAATCCCAAGTGGAATATACTAAAGACAACAGGGAATCTTAGAAAACAATGTGGGCGTTTGGAAGCCTAAGAATAATACTCAAGGGGTGCCTGGGTGGCTCAGTGGGTTAAAGCCTCTGCCTTCGGCTCGGGTCATGATCTCAGGGTCCTGGGTTCGAGCTCCGCGTCGGGCTCTCTGCTCCGAGGGGAGCCTGCTTTCTCCTCTCTCTCTGCCTGCTTGTGATCTCTGTCAAATAAATAAAATATTAAAAAAAAAAAAGAAGAATACTCAAATGAGAAATGCTGGGATTAAAAGCAGTACGAGTACACTGGTAAACTCCCAACATCTATATACTTACCATTAAGCATCCAAATGTTTAACCACCTATCTAGTTTGGCCCCAGGAATAGACAGCCAGCCCGGCTGTACCTGAGTTTGCTGGCTCCAAGTCACCCCGCGACTACCTGTGTGAAGGTCGTGTGTTTGGAAGAGAATTATAAGGCGGGCTGGGGGGTGGTCCTGGTGAAGTCAGAGCTACACAAGCAAGCATATTTTAGTTCACTGGCTCAGTTACACGATTTCGGGAAGGTTTTCAGTGTGGAAAGCTTCCTTATGGTGCAATGTGACATGAATCATAAGTGAATGCACAGGGTATGGAAGTTGACATGAGTTTCAGGTTTGAAGATGAGAACATCGAGTGGGAGGGGTATAGCAGAAGACTACAGGAGAAGGGGCAATAAAGCATTGCCGTCCTCACTCTACCCACCCCCAGAAGACCCTTCTGTGAACAACAGGAGCTTCTGGAGATGGAGAAATCAGATCAGAATGACTGCAGTTCACCTTGGACTGGGCCATCTTACAATGAATAGAATCTAGTGTCCCACTGGGTGCTGTTCCTATGGTTTCCTTCGGGGAGATTTTTTTCTTGGTTGTCATTCAGGCTGTAGCCTCACATCTGACGAGGGGGAATCAAACATCTGTTAGTTGATAGATGAATCCACCCGTGTCTCCTATTGGGTTACAGATTCTCCTTGGGTATTTTTTGGCTGGACAGTTAAACCCAAGCTTTTCCTGTCCATGACCTGGGCCCTGAAGGCACCATAGGCCTATTAGCAGGCCAGCCTTCTTTGTATACAGACCCCTAGACCTGGGGTTAGCCATTAGCTTCTTCCTTCTTCCTTGACCCTTTCCCATCAACCCACAAGTTCACAATTGCCAACATTCCCTTGAGAATGGCTGAGAAAGAGAAGGAAGCTACGCTTGGAAAGAAGATTGCTTTGTAGTTTATTTACACCAGAATGTAAGAAAAAGTAAGTTATTAACAATAATAAATAACTGGGAAAAAAACACAAAACAGCCATAAAATGACACAGAAGGATGGCATGTGTGAGGATCAACTCTTGTTTGCTTGTAGTCGGTAACACTGTGCATTCCAAAACTTGGTCCTTCCGTAGTGGCAGTGTTATTTTGACTCAATATATGTAACTAATCAAGATCCCAGCTTGAAATGTAAACCCTAAAAGTGACACTTTGAAGCTACATTTAAGCGGCATAGGCATTAACAACACCTCAAGAACCTCTTCTTGGTGATCCATAGAAACTGAAGGGAGACTTGCACTTCAACAGACATGCTTTCAACTTTAAGCAAAAACATTGAGGTTTATCCTAAAGCACTTGTTAACAACAAAAGTATAATTAGTAACGGCATCTGAAGAGTTCTTAGCATATTCACATTCTCTTATTGCACTAACTCCTAAAAAGCTCAACCACTTCTATTTCAAATGCAAACAGATTGTTTTGAAGGTAGAACATAGAAGAACCCCGTATGTGTTGCCTCCGCATGTCAGCTGCGTGCTCTTGTTACACTTCAGTTTCAGCAAGAATGAATGGTTTTAAATGATCTATTTATGATCAATAGCAGTCGCTAAACAGACCTTTTTTTTTTTTTTTTAATTTCAAGAATTATGACTCTGGTGGCGGGTTGTCCGTCACCTAGTCTACTGAGTCAGATGATCAGAAAGGGACTAAAACTATTCAGACAATTTTTCTCTATTGGATTATTTGAGTACACATTGTATATGACTAAATTATACTCTGGCCCTTGGGAAAAGTAAAATTCCTCCTGATTGAAGCCAGCCAGTGACCTTGCTGTTTCTGAGCCATGATGAGATGCTAAATTAAGCAAAACTGAAAAATCCACATACATACATTATTAGCCTTGACATTTTCACGGAAAAATGAGTTCTGAGAAGTGTCAGAATCTTTTCGCTTAGGTCACCGTTTATTACAGTGTCTTGAAAGAAAATCACATCTTCCCTTTGGGCGTCTCATGGTTTTTAAGTGTCTGTGTTGGTTGTCCACCCACAACTGCACTCCTTAGAAATTTATTTTCACAGTCCAAAACACGCCTAATAAATACTCCCAAATTAAAGCCATGTTCCATTCACACACGGATGCAAACCCAAAGCAGAAGGGTTTATAATGAGTTCGCCAATGAATGCCTATTGTTTTGGTTATTACAGTGGTAACTGAAAAAAATGTCACAGGCTTCTTGGCTGTCATGCTTTTCCTTTCCTTTGTTTTATTTCAGTCCAATAGCAGGAAAATGAAATGGCCTCCAGAGCTCACCTCAGATAAAGTTTATGCAGTAAAAACACCAAGACCTTCTTATCCTGGGAAAGCACAGCCAAAGTAACGACTCTGTATTACACTCAACGAAAAACACGGGGCCATTTCGTAATTTGAAATCCATCCAAAGTAATGACATCTACGGTCACTTTGATGGTCTCCACTAACACCAGAGATGAAGATGGGATGGATGTATGTGTTATTCTATGGATTATTTATTTTAATTTGGCTACCAGAGTCTTAAAACTGGTGGTATCTGATTCACTATATTTATATATATATATACAGGTATAATACAGTTTTGGTGAACAAAGTTGTAAGTTTCCACATTGCAGACAGAGGCACTGAGTTAAAGTTTCTATTTTTTTCCCCCAACATGCTTAATGAATTCAATTTTCTGCTTTTTTTTTTTCTTCTAAGTTTCCATCATGCAACCATTTAATTTCCATCCTTATGGGAATTATTAATGTTCTACATACACATTCATCGCAGGCTTCTATCCCACAATAAACAAACTCATGTATGGAGAATATGAAAAGAGACTTGAAAATCAAGACAGATAAAATATCGAAGTCATTTATGCCTTGTGATGACTGGATTAAATATTCAAAGCGGCTAAAGGAATATCTGCACCCCCCTGCCCCGTTTAAATGCACACAATCACGTGTAGACAGGAAAAACTGAACATACTTTAAGAGTACACACATTTGTTGGCTAAGAATCACACTATCATCGGCAGCTTTGAAATTGATGTCTGTGGTATTGAATTGGCTACAAGAGAAAGGAAACTCACAGAAGGAAATCAGAAATTAGCTTTCAAAAGCATACAGCATCGTTGACCTCAATAGCAGAAGCTACTTTACAAAAAAGAAAAACGGCAATGGTGTTTAATGGGAAAACTAGGTGCCAGATGTGTTTACAACCTGCACAAAATAAATCTGTTCTATGCAAAAGATAACAATCCCACCCCATCCTGATTTCAGCTGGCAAATGGCAAGCAGAGACGCATACTATGTCAGTGTCTTCTGAAAGGAGAATTTTGTCTTCTAAAGCCCAACATTCTCATTAAGTACTACTGTGTGGGGAGGGGACCGTTGAGAAGTCCAAGGGGTCTGAGAAGATGAAGATTTCCCACAAGCAGAGATCATGCTACTATTCCATGCAAAGATCGCTTACTGCAGAGCCGTTGTTCTTAGAGAAGAGATGCACTGTCGATCTAAACTATTTGCAACTGGTTTCCTTTGAGTTCTGGATTTATTTATTTATGAAGCGACATGTCAACCTGTAGATAAAGAAATGATCTTGACAGTCTGACGTATGACTTAGAATACTCGGTGCTGGGTTCGTGGGACCAGCGCCTGCACCACGGGAGAGTTTGTCGATTTCAAAGACACTATGTAGCACGTGCTGAGCACTGAGAGAGAGAAGCAGGCAGGGTCCACTGGCTGAGAGGCTGTGGGAAGGAGGACATACTCCTTGGTTTCTGTTGTTTCCTTTGGAATCTGTGTTTTGGGAAGGTCCCTTTCCTGAGGTTGGAGGTTACGGTCAGGAAGGCTAGCTGGGGCCTTGGAGTTGCCCAACTACCTTGTTGTCTTCCTCTCTTGGAGGACAGAAAGCAAATGCTAGATTCTGCTTGCCCTTCCTTCTGCATTTAAAGGCAGTGAGGCGCGACGGTGGCAGTTTTCTCTTTAGATCAAAGGAGAGTTCTTTTTCTGCCACTTGGGTTGAATGATCTTGCTTCCCGTCAACCTGGATTCTAATCTTGTGTTACCACCCCTTGCAGGAAAGAAAGCTAGATAGAGGGCATCTCTTCCTGCTCCTCCTTCTTACTCTACAAATAGGAGTCAGCAATCTTGCTCCTCCTCTCCTCCCACTCGACAGTCTTTACTCCGCTTCTGCGACATTCCCAATATTCGGAGTTCAAGTAAGGGCAAGAGAATGACAGTCTTTTTTAAGGTCCAGTGATGGGCACTCTGTTCCAGGGAAATCTGGATGTTATTAAAAGTAAAAGCAGGAGGGGGATGGGAGACAGTTCTCTTTTTTCAGGGTTCCCAAGCCAGAAATCTGACAGCGTTAAAAGTCCTGTGAGCTTAGTCTACCCTTGAACATCTTTGAATGGGCAAATAGTCAACGAGTTCTACTCAATTAATGGCAAATACCGAGAATCTTAATGGATGATGGAAGTTGACAATTCAAGGTTTGTTGGTACCTGTAGAGAAAAATGATGTTTGCCTCACGTGGGCCTCTTGGTTCCTAAACCAAATCATCCCCAGATCAGTCAGTCATGGTCACATTCATCCGTGCAATTCCGAAAGATTTCTTGGGCCACAAGGGCACAAGGGGGAAAGTTATTAAAAGACAGAAACAAGTGGAATCTTTATTAAATTCTGTGAAAGGTATAAATAAGTTACTGTTAATTGCACTTGGAGCCACTATAAGTTGATAATTAAAATTCTCAAAAAATTTAAAGAGTTAATTAGGCCCCAAATCCTGAGTCAGACTAACCAAAATAGGAATCTCAATTAACTACTAGTATTCAAGTATTGGTGATGAACAGTTTGAAATTTAACAATTACGTATATTATGCCTGAGAGTATTTTTGAGAATTTCAGGTTTGATGAGAAGAGATTGACTTCGCTATTTTACCACACCTCCTAACACAGGGGCACAACATTTTCACTTATCTATTCTTGACATCCACAACGACCTCAGCAGACGCTCAACAAGGCTTCCTCCCTGGTTTCCAGCTGTGGCTACTAAGATTTCTTTTGTCCTTTGCAAGTCTTACAATGTACATCTAGCAGGATGCAGGGGCATCCTTGGGGAATCCTATATGGGAAGGTACTTAACCACATGCACACTCAGTGATCAAAGGAACATGTCTGAGGGCCAAAGCAGTCTTTTTCTCTATCAGAAGATTCTTTAAAAACAAAACAACAACAACAAAAAAACCAACCCAAATGAAAATATAAAACCCCATGAAATAGTTGTAGGAAGTTACTCTAATTTGGGCCGACATGGCTTTTCTGAAGAGTGTGTGCCAGGTAAATTCAGGGTGGCTCTTTTCTCAGGGTCTGGAAGCGTGAGAGTTTCTGGGGCTGATTTTTTCCGGGGTCGATCTTTGGGCACAGACAGAAAGTCTGGGGCGTCGGTGGAGAGAGGTGTGGATGGAGCACTAGAAGGGGCACTGCGGACAGAGGAAGGCAGCAGGGGGATACTCGAGATAGAAATCGCAGGTGGGAAAACGCCAATTTTCCTGTTGGTGGCTTCCTGAGTGGCTCGTTCAAATTCTCGGACTTCATCCATTGTCATGTCTTCAAAGAAAAAAAAAATAGAAAGAAAAATGACCAGTTATTTAGGAGGGATGCAAATGGATATACCTCCTTGCCTGATTTTAAGGGAACTATGGGTATCCTATCATAAAGAGGCCTGTCCAGACTAGAAACCCAAATTATCACTGAAATGCTAAACCCTGAATTTTTTTCTTTTTAAAGGCATAAACTTCTGGGGAAAAAAATTTTTCCTTTTATGAATATCCATCCAAGATTTTCCAAAGCACTCTTTGGTGAGGAGTGTAAGTATTCTGAATAAGGATGGGTCAGGAGAGTACAGAACCAGACCAGGGATGTATCTGGGTGTGTATGTGTGCGTGTGTGTGTGTGTGTGTGTGTGCGTGTGTGGTGATATATGGAGCTATTTATTAGTCATATTTTCCATAAAGGGAGGCTAGTTCAAGCAACAGATGGCCCAGAAATGATACATATTACTACTTACTTCAGGGTATGCAAGTACAAGTACACCTTTAGAGGGGAAATAGGCAAATCATCAGAATTTCTTCTTATTCAGTAAATATATTTTTTGTATTCTGGGGGGTTACTGGTTTCCAGACTGTGTACCCACCCTGAGATTGTTTAAATGTTGTATTTTAATTAATTCAGCTTAAAAAACAAAGAAGATAATGACAACAACCACAAACCCTGCAAATTATCCCAAAGCCAAGAAAAATAAAACCGTCTTTTTAAGGAAATAAACAAACAAAAAAAAAAACCCAACAACATTATTTGGCATTCAGGAAACAAATTCAGTGATGTCTCATTAAGATAAATTGTTGGGTGATGTAGATTTTCTAAATACTGAAAATGTTTTTATTAAGTGAGAAAGCAAAAAATAGATACTTTTAAAAATGTAGATCTTTCCCTAACTTCTTTATTTTTAAAAAAAGATTTTATTTTTAAGTAATGTCTACACTCCATGTGGGGCTTGAACTCATGACCCCGAGATCAAGAGTCTCACACTCTTCCGAGTGAACCAGCAAGGAGCCCCTCTAATATACTGAATGTACTATATACATACTTGCTACCCTTTAGACGTAATATACTGAAAATATGTTAACACTGCAATGACACCTCTACCAGGGCCCATTTGTTTTTTTTTACAGTTTGAGATCTCTTCTCGCATCCTCAGAAACTCTGTTACTGTGACTGTCTACTATTGTTATGGTTCTTAATCACTCTCTGGCTAGCCCTGGTATCCTTTGTCATTTTTATGTACTGGTAACAGAGAAAACAGGTAACTGGGCTTATTGGGAAAAGCACTGAGTGAAAGCCTAAGGGCTGGTCCTTGAGTAAAAGGGGACATCTGCTGCCCATGGATTTTTCTACATGAATTTTAGCTTCCCACAGACCCCATTTTTCATTCTCGTCCTTTCCCACGAACCTAGTGGTGGAACCTTCATGAGATGATATTGCAGAAGCTAACATGAAACAGTATATCCACTTTGGAAATATTAACTATGGAATGAATATTCATAACATGGTATTAGTCATTAGTATATATATATGTAATACCTATAACATGAGCAAGCCAGATATATTTTTCTTTTTTTAAATTTTCAATTTAAATTCAATTTAGTTAACATATAATGTTTTATTAGTTTCAGGGGTAGAATTTAGTGATTCATCAGTTGCATATAAAACTCAGTGTTCATCACATCAAGTACCTTCCTTAATGCCCAACACCCAGTTACCCCATCGCCCCCCAAACCCCCATCTTCCCTCTAGCGACCCTTGGTTTGTCCCCTGTAGTTAAGAGTCTCTTATGGTTTGCCTCCCTTCTCTGTTTTTACCTTAATTTATTTTTCCTTCCCTTCCCTGATGTTCATCTGTCAGAAATATTTTTAAAAAACAAAATCCTTAAGAGGATTTTTTGGAGCAATTGTTAAAATTTTAAGAGAGAAAATTTTTTTCTTACAAAGGAAATAAAATATGATTGTACTGATCTCATATGCAATTTAGAATGTAACAAAAATTGTACCTATAAATTTGCCACTTTAAAACATACTAAGACTCTTAGCAAGCTAAGAAATGAAATTAGGTTTTCAAAAAAGAAGTATGCACTTTGAGGTAAAATTGAGACTCTCAGAAAAATTTCAGTGAATGGGGTATGTTTCTGCTATAATAAATAAACATCTTTGAAAAATTAGACTTTCTGCACAAGTGGCAGAGTATAATGCGCTACTCCACATATCCAGCAGGGGGCAGAAATCATCCAAAATACAGAATTTCGATGTTACATTCCCAGAGTCTCTTAGAAGTTCCCTTCCTTGAAGGCATGGAAACTGCTCAAAGGAAAAGGAGACTTACTTTCTTACTGCTATGTTCATGGGTGTTAATTGTGTATAATTTCAATCTAGTGTGTCCCTACACAGGTTGAGGATTTAAATTTTATTGAACACCCATGCAGTTTGCATTTGTGATGGACAGCAGCCTCCTGATTCCAACTGTTTTTCATTACGATAGCAAAGAAAGACAATGGAAAAATAAATGATCTCCAATTTGATGGAATTCCAAAGAATAAGGGAAATGTCGTAAGCACTCAAAATAACCACTCTGTGTAACTTCTAAGGAGATAGGCATCTCTTACACTGAAGTCATGGGAATGACGGTGAATTGCAGCCAGAGAATGCACGGGGCTTTCCCATGGGAGAACCACTCTAGGTACCACTGTCTACATAGTAAATTGACTTTCTAATGGTAATAATGGCAGGAGCAAACCAAACAAAGAGCCCAAAGCTAAAAACCCTAAGAGCTTAGAATGAGAAAAGCTGGGCGCTCAGAATCTTGGAATGTGGCATCTCCCCCTTTCCTCTGGCTTCCTTTGCCCGATCACACTTCTAAGCAAGCAGCTTTCAGAGGGCGCTGACTGAGAACTAGAGTCTAACATTCCAAAACGAAAGGGAATTGAAAATGATGGACTTCCAAGGACAGTTTCCTCAGGGAGCATTTCTAACATTAGAACACAGATAGAGGGAGAAGGGAAGTCCTTGCGGCACAGGCCTGTGCACAGACAGGAACACCACCCCAGGTAAGTTGACTCTATAGCTTTCCGCAAATCCAACCGCTACATGCACACGGGGAGGAGACGTCAGGGCCATCTGAGCTTCAACGGTAAGTAAGCCACATGCACTTGAGCCGTGCAGGGCACACTCCAAATACATGCTTTAAAAACCGAACCGAAAACTTCCCAAAGTGCAACCAAAACGATGGTCACAATTCTAAAGCCCCCATTTACAACCATAGCCCTCGCTCAATTGTCTTTACCTACATTATCAACTTCTTAAACATCTAATAGGTACTGTTCTGGGATGTGGGCTAGCAGACATGCGGGCTCAAGCTGATACCCAAAGAGGCCAGAGCACTGGCCAAAGACACATACAAATGACTTGATGACCCCATTTTCTCTGTTGTCTTAGCTCCTCTTCATTGGCACGGATGATTGAGAGATGACTATACTTAAAATGCTGGCATGCAGCATACAGTCAACTCTCAATTTCCAAAGTGCCACTACGTAACCCGTGGCTCTCTCAGCCTCCTGCTGAGTCTCAGACTCAATGTGCTATGTGGCCCAACACATTCGCAGCTCACCGCCCCTCACTGCTCAGCCGCTTGGCCACGCGGCGCACCCATGGGCTGCAGCCCTGTCTTGAGATTAACCAAAGCAAAAAGGATCAGATTGGCTAGAGCAGCTATAAAGAGCCATAGGAAGCATTTCAAAGCAAATGTAAAGAAATCTAAAACTCCAGATGAGCCACAAGCTGTCCCTTGAAGGAATAACTTGAGCCTTAACTGTATTTTTAAAAAGTTATGGTCACGATCACTAGTTTTCAGATGACACCTGTTTTGCCTCCTCCTCTCTTCTTTCACGGTGCAGGCCATTCACCAGCCACAAATGTTTCCACTCTCCACGTTCTTCGGTTTTACAAGTGGAAAAACCAACCCCGAAAGCAAGCGGCTTTTTTAAGAATCGAAAAATCTAGAAGCAAGAGGTGACACTGTCCCGTTTAGACCTAGCTCAGGCTCTTCACCCACAGCCCCTGGGTGATGACATGATTTTGTGTGGCATGTTGAGAACTGAACGTCTGCAGTATTTCAAAGATCAGTTTTAAGTGTACGTCTGTAAAGGGTGGGCAACATGTTTTAAAAATTCTACATACACTTGTTTGGGCATGGCTCTCTATGTCATCCACAGTGGAGGAATGCTGATTGCAAACTTTTATGTTGGTTTGTTCATGCATGTTTTTCTCGTATTCCCGAACATCATCCATTGTCATATCTGCAAAAAGGTCAAGACGTTGGCAACTACTGTTATTAAACGCAAATTTTCAACAGGGACACTTTAGGGAAAGACGGTAGCAGAAGCCAAAGAGAGGTTTCAAAAAGCAGGGAATTACACTAACTTTATGAAGAGGACGTCATAAAGTTAGCTAAACCAGCCAAAGGGGGGAGTGAGTGCAAGGAAGCTAAGTTGAAACAGTCTCGGAACAGCGAAGAGTGGACATTATTTAGGGGTGGGGCTCATAAAGTGAGCTAGATGGATGGAGAGTATTAGCACGTGGGCAGTGCCATAGCCCGAGATCTCCTAAAACATTCTTAGAAGATCCCGATGGGGACAGGGTCAGGTTTGTTTGCTTTCATACTTACCTTCCAGATACCTTTCAGAATAGATTTGGAGATTCTTTAAACCAATGCACTCGACAAGAGAAAGGACACTTTCATTGCTAGTACTTGAGACAGGACAGAAGGTAGACCCATGATGTTTACCGGTACAAGGGATGTTTGGTTGCAAAGCTCACACGGAGATGGATTTCTGCACAGGATTCTAGTGTCAGAGAGTGCGGGTCTATATCGAACTTCAAGTCTAGTCTAACAGCTTGGAGATGGCTGGCACTATTTCCACCCACACTGATCTATAAATAAAATGGCACATGACATTATGATTTTGGGTGTTGAGTCTGTAGTTTTTCAGCATTTCAGGATAATGATGTCTTCATCCAGTGGTTCCCAACGGGGGGGCTATTTTGTGACACCGCTGGGGTCATCCAGTAGGTAGGGGACCCCGTGAGGCCTTGGAATAACCCACCTATGCCCATTCTCAACAGGGAAGTAGCGGGTCCAAAATGTCAATGGTGCCAAGGTTGACCCATTCTCAACAGGGAAGTAGCGGGTCCAAAGTGTCAATGGTGCCAAGGTTGAGAAACCCTGTCTAAATCCAACTGATGAAAAACTGTGTTCAACAAAGAACCCATCCATATTCAGTATACGAAATGCATACGAATAATAATGGTTCTCCCTTGAACTATGCCTGCTGATTTATCCTCCACTCCCCACCCGCCCTTTGGTTATTTACAACATTCTATCAGCAATCTTCCCAGACTGGCACTGCTCTGTGTGGTCATGGCAGAAGTGAACGTCATGCCTCTCTACAAGGAGGGGATGCTTGAATAATCGTTATTTGACCACCCTGATCGCGAATTAGCTTGGTGGGGATTTAGAGCGGGTATTCACAGCTGGAAATTTTTCCTTAGGTATTTCCTGCGTCATGTGGTTTGGTGTCTTTTTATATCAATCTATGCATGTCATGTGAGCGTCTCTTCACTTCTACAGGGCACACGAGCCAGAACTTGATGACTCAGTTCAGTGTGGTCTGGGGCCAAGAGGGAGGGCGGCTCTCAATCCAGACCTGGACTATTTTATTTAACCGATGATCCCCCCCCTCTCCACCCCCGAATCCCCAAAACCGTTGATCACAAACGCTGTCCATAAGCAATGTAAGTATCAAGGATGCTAAGCAACGGTCTAGCCAAGCAAGGAGCAAGCTTTGCATTGAGGTAACTGGAAAGCAACAAACACATGCTGCTTTGTAATGAAGATAAATGTATCTTAGTTAACAATAAGAGCATATTCGTTCAATGCAATCACTTTAATTCCAAAGGCTGGTTATCATAATTTCCTAAACACAAATTTACCTGGAAAGAATACTGAGGTCATTTTTAAGCCAAAAGTTTAAGAACTAGAGAAATTTCTCTCTATATATATGTTCATTAGACACTTTCTCCCTCTCCTTTTCTCCCCCTGCCCCCCCCACTGGCATGACAATAATTTGGAAAACGAAAACAAAGGCATTTTAGTTTCTTTGTTCTAGTGAATCCCAACAGAAATCATTCTTTATCTTTAATTAGCTTAATGTTAAGAGAAGGGCTTAAACTGTGTGGCGGTGTGCGTTCAAAGATGTCTCAATTTTGCAAATGTGAAGAAGGATTTAACAACAAAGCTAGTCATTACTGCCTTGTTCCTTATAGTGAGAAACAGGAAAGAACACAGCAGATGGACAGTACTATGAAACCATCAAAAAATGATATAGAAGGATACTTAACACGACAGAGAAATGTCCTTGGCATATTATTAAAATAGGAGGTAAAACAACCGTACATATTATATTAAACCATCTCTGCCAGAAGACAATTTTATACATTTTAAAAAGACTAAAAGGATACACTGTAAAATATTAATTAATAGTGATTGTTTCGAGGAGTTGGAAATATAGATAATTTTCATTTTCTTCCTTTTGTTTGTGTTTTCTACATCAAATATGTTGTACTTGTGTAAGAATGAAAAAAAGAACCTTATTTAAAAATCTATTATTTGGGGTGCCTGGGTGGCTCAGTGGGTTAAGCCTCTGCCTTTGGCTCAGGTCATGGTCTCAGGGTCCTGGGATCGAACCCCACATCTGGCTTTCTGCTCAGCGGGGAGACTGCATCCCCCGCTCTCCCTGCCTCTCTGTCTACTTGTGATCTCTCTCTCTCTCTCAAATAAATGAATGAAATCTTTTTAAAAATCCTTAAAAAAATCTATTATTTGGGGTCCAATAACAACAGTTTGGAATTGGTAAAGAGAAAATACAGTTTTCTAGAATCTTGGCTCATTCCAGAAACATGACTTTTTTTTGGGGTTAAAATGGAAGAGTTATGAAACAAAGTTTCAGAAATTTGCATCTAAAAGAAAAAAACTCCCAATTAGACCACATAAGAATGAACATTTCTAGTAAGGTGATCGTCTAAAAGATGGTGATAATCCGGTCCCTACTGAGGAAGGTAACTATGTTGATCTGAATCCTCAGTTCTCCCCACGTATCATGCATGCTTATGGAAATGATATAAGTATTTCCAGTATCTCTTAGTAATTAATGGAAAGCTTAATCAAGTGAAAATATTCCTGTTCAGATTATCAGGTAAGACATTATGTCTTGCTTCTGCAAAGTTTATTCCTGAAATCTACATAGGAACCAAATTTTTAGTAAATTCAATTGCACTGCCCAATGACAGACTATACTTTCAGAGATGATTCATCTTCATTATGGATTGATTTTCAAGGACCAGAGAGTGACTTCTGACAGTTTTGGTTCAGACCTCTCTGCTCCCAGCAAACAACTACTTACGTGCCATCAAAGAAACTCTTCAAGGAAACTTATGTCCATTATGTTGCAAAGAAACTAATAAATAATCATCCCTTAGTATACAGATTTGAAAAGTCATAATTTACTTTTCAGAAAGAAGGTTTCTCAGATAAAAGCTTTTAGACAAGGAACTCCGGGCTAATTCCCTGATTTAAGAGAACATCGTAACTAGTACGATAGGTCTACATCGTAGGATCTTTGACACTGGGCTGTTTGAGGCTACTGTATCTTTATATCTGTATCTATAACCAACATGCTCAGCACTGGCAAATATGCTGGGGGGCAGGGATGCCCTCCTCATTACACTTCAGTGGCACAAGATTTCCTTTCTTTACCCTCTTGTGAGCCCATTTCTTTCCTTCTCTTTCTTACCCTCCTTCAGATGAGGGGAGAGCCGATCCTATTTCTCCTGCTCCAGCCAAGTGCAGGTCACGCGGCCTGAGGAGACCCTCCTTGGACAGGTGACTGGGCTGAGATGGGCACCTCCACCTCTAATACCTGTCCAGCCTTGTCCAAGAAGCCCCAGGGGATTTGTTAAGGACCCTGCTTTGATTTGATTTCCTCAACCATGAACTAAAAGTTCTTTTCTTTCTTTTTGTTTTTTTTAAAGATTTTATTTATTTATTTATTTGACAGACAGAGATCACAAATAGGCAGAGAGGCAGACAGAAAGACAGGAAGGGAAGCAGGCTCCCTGCTGAGCAGAGAGCCCGATTCCGGGCTCTATCCCAGGACTCTGAGATCATGATTTCAACCGAAGGCAGAGGCTTTAATTCCCTGAGCCACCCAGGTGCCCCATAAAAGTTCTTTTCTTTTCTTTTTCCTTTCCTTCCTTCCTTCCTATCTATCTATGCATCTATCTATTTATCAGAGAGAGAGTGCACAAGCAGGGGGAGAGGCTCGCAGAGGGAGAAGCAAGCTCCCTGCTGAGCAATGAGCCCGATGCAGGACTCCATCCCAGGACCCCAGGATCATGACCTAAAGCCAAAGGCAGATGCTTAACAGACTGAGCCACTTAGGCATCCCTAAAAGCTTTCATTTAAGAACAAAATATACTTCCACTCTATTGAGTCTTAGTTGGCTTCCACCATTTGCTGCTTTTTCTTTTTTTTAAAGGTTTTATTTATTTATTTGACAGACAGAGACCACAAGTAGGCAGAGAGGCAGGCAGAGAGAGAGAGGAGGAAGCAGGCTCCCCACTGAGCAGAGAGCTCAGTTGGCTTGGCCAACAGATAGACAGGGGTGAGAAGAGGAGTGGATTTCTGAGAAAGATGGATGGATTTTGTGATGCCAACGAGACATCCAAAGCAAGTAGAAATAAGTCTAGAACACAGATGAGGGATCTGGGATGATGACGAATGTGGTAGTAATTGGAAAACAGAAGATACTTAAAAATCTGGAGATGAATGAGAAGTAGAAAGCATAAAGTATAAGCAGGAAATGGGGTTCAGGTCTGAGCAGGAAGGGATGGCAGCATTTGGAGATCAGGAAGAGGATGGGAGGCCCCAGGAATCTACAGGGAACCCGGTAGAGAGGTGGAGGAAAACAAGATGGGTGCACCAAGGGAGTGCAAGGTTCAAGAGGAAGCAAGTAATCCATTGGACTGAGCACTGCTGCAAGGTCCAGTAAGACAAGAATGCAAAGCCATCCTCTGGAAACAGTGGTTCTCAACTGGGGTGGGGGGGCAGTCTCACCCCACAAGAATGCTTCCAATGTCTGGAGACATCGTTGGTTGTCACAACTTGGGGATGTACCAGCAACCAGGGATGCTACTAAACATACCACAATGGACAGGACAGCACCCCGCCCCCACCACAGAATTATCTGGCCCCTGATGTCCCCAGCACTGAGGCTAGTGACACCCTAGGGAAACCCTGCCCTGGAGGGAAATCTCACCAGAGATTCATGGAACTTGGGGTTCAGCTCTTCAATTCAGAGCCACCCCTGCCTGTTCTGAAGTCTCAGGGTTTCTTGGCAGCTGTGGAAGAAAGGGGCCCCAGAGGGTTCAGCCCTGTACCTCTCCATCAAGTACTGCCTCCCAGAGGATCACTGGCCTAGGCTGCAGGTGGAATTCTTTTTTTTTTTTTTAAGATTTATTTGTTTATTTGACAGACAGAGATCACAAGTAGGCAGAGAGGCAGGCAGAGAGAGAGGAGGAAGCAGGCTCTGATGAGCAGAGAGCCCCCCTGCCCCAATGCGGGGCTCTCTTCCCAGGACCCTGGGATCATGACCTGAGCCGAAGGCAGAGGCTTTAACCCACTGAGCCACCCAGGCGCCCCTGCTTTTTCTTTTTTAATAAAATACAGGTTTCAGTGATTATTTATTGAATCCCTCAAGTAATGCATAAATTATGTTCCAGAGAAAGAATTCAAATAGTACTGATTTTTACTGAGAAAAGAGTTTAATTCCTTTCAACGTCTCCCACTAATCCTATTCTTTCTGGATGTAACCATTGTTAAGAGTTTGATTCACAGACTGCCAGATTTTTTTTCTATGAATTTACATGTATATTACCAGATACACATACAGTCTCATTTATTTTTACATTTATGGAATCATACTATGGTATATTATCCCATTTTTACTATACATACTTTTTAAATTTCTCAGTTTTTAAAATATATTTTTAAGGTTTTATTTAAGTAATCTCTACTTAACATGGGCCTTGAACTCATGACCCTTACTTAGATCAAGACTCACATGCTCTACTGACTGAGCCAGCAGGGTACCCCTAGAACTAACTTATTATTTTTAACTGTGGTAAACAATATTCACAGTATGGGTGTATCATAATTTATTTGATCATATTCCTGTTAATAAACACTTATACTGAGACTAATTTCTAGCTTTTATAAACAATGCTGCACGGAATAGCTTTGTACCTACATTCATTTTTTTTTAAAGAGTTTATTTATTTATTTGACAGAGAGAGAGAGAGAGGTCACAAGTAGGCAGAGAGGCAGACAGAGAGAGGAAGGGAAGCAGGCTCCCCACCGAGCAGAGAGCCCGATTCGGGGCTTGATCCCAGGACTCTGGGATCATGACCTGAGCCGAAGGCAGAGGCTTAACCCACTGAGCCACACCAGGCACCCCTTGTACCTACGTTCAAGAGCTCATGTATATTTCTTGAGTAAATTTCTGTAAGTGGAATTGGTGAATCATACGTTATTTGTGTTTATCCTTTTTATAGAAACTGTTTTTTTGTTCTCCCACTTTATCCAAAACTGAATATTATCAGTATCTTAAATTTTTGCTATCAGGGACGCCTGGGTGGCTCAGTTGGCTTTTTTTTTCTTTAAACTCTTTGTACATGATTGTTATAAATAGCTTAGGGGTGGCTCCACCTTTTTGTAGTGAAAGGAGCCAATCCTCAAGTCTTGGTGAATACCCTCTCCATGTAATTTAAGCCCGTAAAATCTAGAAGTGCAATGTACAGTTAAGATTTTTTTCATAGTTCTTAATTCGGGGAGGTAGAGGAGAGTCACAGATCCCTTTAAAACTTTGATGAGAAGCTACAGGTTCTCTCCCCAGAAAAACGAACATTAAGCACACACACATAAAATGTTGCCTAAGAGCCACGACACTGAAATTCCTATTTCAGGGAGTCAGAAGCCATTGGAAAATGCTGGCCTGGTGAACTCAACCAGCTAATGCTAGTTCTTAAGTAGGCTTCTTTCCCCACCTTGAGCTTGCTTCGTTTGTTATTAGGCCTGCTCTAGGGACTCTAGAATAATTTCTAAGCCACTTTCATGAGGGACTTTCATCTATACCCGCCAGAACTGGCGGCTATACTTTTTTTGGAAGGGTCTGGATTTCAAAGACATTCATGAGGTTCCACTCAATCACAGCCTCCCTCTGGCAATCCTTTGTTCCTCTCTCAAAATACTGTCAGATTTGTGAAGCAAAACTATGCTTTTGTGAAGCTGGGCTGCCTATTTTTATCTGCCCCCTTATCACCCCATCTTCTGAAATGTGTTGTTTCTTCTCTGATTAGTGTTCCAGTCATGCAGGAGAGACCCAAGGCTCATGGATAAAGACCAATCAAGGCTTTGGGAAAAAAAAAAAAAAGCAAAAAACCTCAACTTCTCCAACAATGGACATGGTTATACTTTACAAGGAACATGAGCAGAATAAAATTTGTTTAGGGAATTCGTTATGTGACAGCCATGTGCTCAAACTCAGAAATGCTACAAATTAATCCTTGGGTAAGAGAACCAGCATCTACAATGCCCCCCTTCCCCCACTGCTTCTTCTTAATTAAGCACTGGAGGTGGTTATCTTAATTAGGGAGAAAGACATCCAGGTGTGCCTCTACTCACGGTGTAGGCTGTATACCATACAAACAAACAGCCAGGATGTCACTGGGACTAAAATTCAGCCCTAAGCCAAGAGCACCTCCTGAATCTGCCCGGAGGGATGTCTTCCTAATTCTGACAAAGCACCAGGGCTTACCAGTTGGCTCAGAAGACATCTACCATTCTTTAATCTATTTGGACTGAATTTATTCAAGTGTCCATACAATCTAATCTGATTTAGAGTTGTTCTTAAACTTCAGCCAGAATCATCTGGAGGGCTTGTTAAAACACACACTGGTAGGCTAGAACCCCAGAGAGTTCCTGATTCAGTAGGTTTGGAGTGGAGCCTGAGAATTTGAATTTCTAACAAGTGGGAGCTACCCAAGTGGGAGCTGATGTTACTGGCCTGGGGACCTCACTTTGCACCAGCGCTATAAGCTACAGGCAAAGGTTTTTGTTTTGTTTCCGTTTTTTAACTTTGGACCTTTCCTATGTTTACTAATACGAGAGTCTCACTGAGCCCATACAGACCGAAGAAAAATAAGCAACTTCATGTAGGCAGTACTGAGGGCGAACAGTGACACACCCATTTCTGTGAAAGGCCCCCAGTCCCTCACATGACCCCCATAAGGGGCTGAGAAGGCAATCTGTGGGCAGGGTTATTTCCATGCATTTGATTGACTGAGTGTCCACATCTGTGTAAGGAAGGAGCCCCCTGTTTCCCTGGCAAGCAGCTCAGTTGGGGGCAAGGAGGCTAGTAATGTACATGAAATTGATGGCATGGTTCTTAGACCCCCTTACTCAGTGGAAAGGCTGCTTGTTTTGGTTGGAGCTAAGATTGTGTACAGGGGAGGTGGGGGGTGGGGGTGGGGTGGAGATCTTCTCTGGGGAATACAGGGCTCCCCCATGATCTAGATCCACTAAACCACACACTGTTTTGCTGCACTCAGATACAGAAAGGCTTTTTGTCGATAGCCATCTGGAGTTGTTAATGTGTCCACCTAAGCCATCCTGAGTAAATAGGTAGTTCTCCTCCGAGAGCTCTTCAGGACCGGAGGCCTCTATTTTCCTCTGATGCATTAGTCTAGCTTTGGGCCCCTGTAATAGTCTGAGGATCCCCCCACTCCCCCACCCAGACTAAAAGTTTTTATGTCTCTTCCTTGCCCCTGGTGTGAGAGAAAAGAGTCGGCCTCCATTTTCTGTACTGAGATGTTCACTTACTGGATACCTACCCACACTTTTTTTGTGTGTGTGTCTATACCCTGCCTCTGCTCAAACCCTCTTTTCTGATCAATAGGCCTGCACTGTTTTGTCCTCTTCATCAGGAACCAGCAACCCTCTCTGATGCTGCCTTTTCTGGAAGGTCCTCTGTGGCATTCTGGCACTAGAGAGAAATCTATCAAAGTGTCCCGTCTCTTGGCCCCTGAGGACCCCATTCACTTGCCAATTTATTTTTTGAATAACCTTTTCATATTCCCTTAGTGTTGGTGGCAAGGACACCAATGAGCTTAGAGGAGCCCCAGTTGGGAGAGACCATTCTATCTCTGCTCCCTTTCTAAAAATCTGAGGAAAGTTCCCCTGGGGAAAAAACAAACAAACAAACAAACAAAAACAGCCAAAAAGCTTTGTTTCATAACCAGGGGAAGTCATCACAGCAGACTCTCCCTCTACCTGCCTCACAGAGACAACCACAAACAGGTCTCGGGGACATGTCACGTGAGCTGCGTCCTGTGAGGGGAGGAGGTATGGGTAAGACAGAGCAAATGTTGACCTTTCAAAAGAGATCTCTTCCAGAGTCTGCCTTTGGACAAGCCCAGAAAGATGCATGTGCTCTTCCGAAGATGTGGATCTGGGAAAAATGCAAAAACAAAACAAAACCAAAACCACTCTCCAGAACCACATCTTGTTTCAATGTGGCCCAGAAACAGCTAACAACATGGTTGTCTTTACCCATTCAGTTCAATGTAGCTTTTCACTTTAAAGGTGGTAACTTCTGCTAAGAAGAGGGAGAGACTGGTGGAACAGGGACAGAAAAGCACCAAAACGCAATCTAGGTTAGGTTACCCTCAAACTCAGTGTGATTTAGGAAGAGGCCTAGGAAGAGGGCATTTCGTTAGACGAGCAGATCTAACCCAAGTCACCAACTGGGTGTGTTTGTTTCTATTTATAGTCAAGGACACTAGCCTCACACGGCTGATTCTGGGCATGCAAAGATTCGTGTGGACTAAATGACAGTGCCCAGGATCTGGAAAGGGTGGTCTATCCATCAAGGGATGAAACAATCCTGATTTTCATTTACTGGGAATGTGCAGAACTTGTTTCACTCCTCCCAAAACCATGAAAGAAAGGAAGGAAGGAAGGAAGGAAAGGAAAGGAAAAGGAACGGAAGGAAGAGAGAGAGAGAGAAAAGTCACAATAGTCTCTGTTAGGATGAAGGGGCACCTATGCCCCTGCCTTTGAATTCTTTCAGAATCCTTATGTTTTTGGCAAGGGAGTATTTCAAGTGTTCTCTGAATCAAAGGACTGCTTTTACTTGATGCAATGCTTCAGAGAGTTTTGATCTTGAATCAAAGTTTGGGATAAATCAGGATGGGTTTGAAATCCATCCAAGAGAGAATTATGGAGCCCTGTGTTATCAAGCATGTCAGCATCAAACATACGGGGGTCCTACGTATTAGCCAATAACTAAGTACGGTTGACCCTTGAACAATGAGAGCATTAGGGGTGGCAACACACACCCTCTTCCCCACCGGATTGAAGATCCATCCCCCAAAACTTAACTCCTAATAGCCTACTGTTGACCTTTAAGCCTTACTGATAACATAAGCCACAGATTAACACATATTTTGTATGTTCTGTGTAATCAATTCTATATTCTTACAACAAAGTAAGCTAGATAAAAGAAAATGTTATTAAGAAGATCACAAGGAAGAGGAAAAAAAAAAGAAAATCATAAGGGAAACACATTTATGGTACTATACTTACTGAAAAAAAATCTGTACATAAGTAGATTCACATAATTCAAACTCGTGTTGTTCAAGGGTTAGCTTTATCGTGGTTATTCTAGACCAAGCTTCTATCATTAGATTCTGTGCCATTATGTGCCACGGACAGTGCTTTTCCACATCAGGGGGCAACAGTCCTGCCTTTGTTGTCTTTCTAGGTAACATATGAAGCCAGATGGACTGCAGCCCAAATCAACAGGTTATGAAATTGTTCTGGAAGTTATTTTGGGGAAGCTGACTTACCATACCACTCATCAACCCATGCAAAAGCCTGTCTATGTCCAATCAGCAGAATATCCCGGACCACCTACAAAAGTAAAAGAAAGATGTTGAAATAATGCCATGTTTGATTAAAACTACCAGGAAAGGGACACCTGGGTGGCTCAGTTGGTTAAGCAGCTGCCTTCGGCTCAGGTCATGATCCCAGCGTCCTGGGATCGAGTCCCACATCGGGCTCCTTGCTCGGCAGGGAGTCTGCTTCTCCCTCTGCCTGCCTCTCTCTCTGCCTGTGCTCGTTCACTCTTTCTCTGACAAATAAATAAATAAAATCTTTAAAAAAAAACCAAAACTACCAGGAAAATAGATTTTTGCCAATTCTAGGAATCCTGACAATTACACATTTCCCCATCCGTGTGATGGCTAATACAGGCTCACATACACAGATATGCTCACCTGCTCGGCCCTTCTGAAGCTACATGTGCTGCAAAATAATCTCTTCATTTTTTTTTCTTTTTTTTACAATTTTATAACTTTTTTTTAAACTTTATTTAAGCTTTATTTAAACATATAATGTAACCCCACCACCCTCTCCCAACCTCTCTTCCCCCCCACCCCCCTCAGTTTGTTTTATGACATTAAGAGTCTCTTTTGGTTTGTCTCCCTCCCGATCCCATCTTCTTTCATTTTTACTTTTCCTACCACCTTAACTCCCACCCCCGTTGCATCTCCACTTCCTCATATCAGGGAGATCATGTGATAGTTGTCTTTCTCCAGTTGACTTATTTCGCTAAGCATAATACGCTCTAGTTCCATCCATGTCGTCGCAAATGGTAAGATTTCATTTCTTTTGATGGCTGCATAGTATTCCATCGTATATATATACACATCTTCTTTATCCATTCATCTGTTGATGGACATCTAGGTTCTTTCCATAATAATCTCTTCATCTTAACTGAAAGTTGGACTAGGAGTGTATACACACTAGGGACAACGGGCTGACAGCACATGGCAATGACAGGAACGAATCTCTAGGCTAATCACCTTGAGTTTTTCTCTTCATTTATCTTTTTTTTTTTTTTTTTTAAGATTTTATTCATTTATTTGAGAGACAGAGCTCACAAGTAGGCAGAGAGAGAGAGAGAGGAGGAAGCAGGCTCCCTGCTGAGCAGAGAGCCTGATGCGGGGCTCGATCCCAGGACCCCAGGATCATGACCTGAGCCGATGGCAGAGGCTTTAACCCACTGAGCCACCCAGGCACCCCTTCATTTATCTCTTTTAAAAAATTTTATTTATTTGAGAGAGAAAGAGAGAGAGAGAGAGAACGCATGCACAAATAGGGGAGGGGCACAGGGAGAGGGAGAAGCAGGCTTCCCACTGAGCAGGGAGCCTGATGCAGGACTCGATCCCAGGACCCCGGGATCATGACCTGAGCCAAAGGCAGACACTTAAACAACTGAACCACCCAGGCGCCCCTCTTCATTTATTTTTGCCTGAAATAGGTTCAATTTTTGGTTCCCACCTTTGTGGGAGGGTGTCTCTCACTGGCACTAAGAAAGAGATCATGAATGTCGGAAATCAAGAATGCTTTTTTTGGGTAGCAAGTGGCTTTGCAGCAAAGGGTACTTATTCTTTTCTGATGAAATATCCTCCAATTGCTCCAATTTTTAATTTTTATATTTGAAGGTGTGGAATACAAGATTAGTAAACACCTTTTTGGATGTGACTTTCATGTAGTGGAAGAGGGGGAAAAGGCAGTGTAATCAACTGTTACTGACAGAGATAAAATAAAGAGACCTTGACTAGAATAGAACATAATGGGAATGACAAGCCTGACTAGAGACAAAAGGAATAAAATTGTTTCTTATGGTGACACACAATGGCCCTAGCAGACTAAGAAAGATAGTTTGTGTGTGTCTGCGTGGAACACTGTTCACGTGCCTTAATTTTATGATATTCTTGCTGTCCTCTACAAAGATGCTGTTTTTTGTTTCTTGGATACTCATGCACTCCCTTCAACATTCCTTTCTTCCTGCCAAACAAATCCCGCAATTGTCAAAAACCTCTCGGGAAAGGTTCAGGCACGTTTCAATAAATGAAAGATTTTAATCTGGTGAATTTGCAGAAGGAAGGGAAGCATTTACAATGATGTGTTTATTTCTCCGAGCCTCTGGATATCTAGCGAAGCTTTGAGGATGCGGAAGGAGGAAATATGTCATGAAAATAAGAAACAACACGAAACCATACCCACTTGAGTGCTGACTGTGTCAAATTCATGGAAATGAAAAGAACAGCATCGGGGCATCAGTAAAATATACCCTATTACATTAAGCACAACACAGCTGTCTGCTGGAAACAAGAATTCAATAATGTGCTAATGGTTCGCTTTCGAACATTTTTTTCCCCCCTTAACTGTGAATAGATCCTTAAAAAACAAAGGTGTTCAGAGAAAGGCGTCCCTGGTGCTTTAAAACCATGCAAATACTAGCCTCAAATACTCATTAGCAACTCATGTGCCAGAGCAGGTGTGTTCTGGGGCGTTGGTAACACTTCCTTCTATTTGGAAATGGGCAATAGGAAGGCCTTTTCCTAGAGCGTAATTCCTACAGGTATTTTAAAGAAACAGAATCTCAAAAGTAGCCAAGTCAGCTTCGAGAAAAGAAACACAGTGAGCCCTACGCAATCCAAACAGGCTTTATGAAAGGCGGATATGCTAAGTACACTATATGGGGTCTAGTAAGAGAGCATTTTGGGTTAAAAAATAAGGGGAGGGGGAGTGGGGCATCTGGGTGTCTCAGCTGGTTAAGCATCTGACTTTTGGTTTTGGCTCAGGCCATGATCTCAGGGTCATGGGATCAAGCCCTGTGGCAAGCTCTGCGCTCAGTGTGGAATCTGCTTGGGATTCTCTCTCCCTCTGCCCCTCCCCTCCTTCTCTCTCTCTCATTCTCTCTCCCTCTCAAATAAACAAATAAAATCTTAAAAAAAAAAATACAGGGGGTGGGGGGAGATGTACAGGAAGTTGAAGAAGATATAGCTTAAGGCAGACCCAGAGCTGAAGCTGGAAAATATTTACAGCATCCTTCTCTGGGAGCATCCTTCTGCTTAATAACTTGGGACACAGCAGAGAAACAGGTGGCCTCCCCAAACTTGATTTCCATGTTTTTCACTTGGCTCCTGCTTCTGGCTGGGCAGAGTGGGCTCTGGAGTGCAGCAAAAGGCAGATCGACACACTTCTCTGTTTAAGAAAATACCAAAGCGGAGCACCTGGGTGGCTCCGTGGGTTGAGCCTCTGCCTTCAGCTCAGGTCATGATCCCAGGGTCCTGGGATCGAGCCCCACATTGGGCTCTCTGCTCAGTGAGGAGCCTGCTTCTCCATCTCTCTGCCTGCCTCTCTGCCTACTTGCGATCTCTCTCTCTGTCAAATAAATAAATAAAATCTTAAAAAAAAAAGAAAACACCAAAGCTCTCAAATATGTTCTAGAGTTTGCTATTATCATGAACCCAAGTTCCATTTATTCCTTGGACCTCAAAACATTATACATTTTATTGCCAACCGGCCTCCAATCTCAGTAGACAATCCATCTGAGTAACAGAAAGCTCAGTGCATGATGGCTAAATTCCAGGGCCCCTGAAAGAATTTCAGAAAGCTATTCTTTATCAGTTTTTAAGTGGAAAAATAAACAGATATCCAGCCTATCTGGAATGTAGAGACAACTCGGGGAGTATTTATTTTTATGAAAATGGGAGGCATTACAAAGGGCAATGCTCAACAGTGCATTTTCCATTTGTTTCCATGAGGGTAAGAGTCATGTTGGAAGCCCCTAATAAACTTAAATCATCACCAAGTCTTATTCCCGTGACAAAACGGACATGTTTAGCTAAAGTGGGTATACATTTGAAATCTGTGTTTTGAGTTGTTTTTTTTT
>ML112002.1:31969-56890 GCA_003697995.1 Taxidea taxus jeffersonii | reverse complement strand
GAGAGGAGCTGTCCTGTGCACTGTAAGATGTTTAGCATGGAACTCCACCCACTAGATGCTAGTTGCTCCCTCAAGGTTGCCAAGACCCAAACTATCCCCAGCCTTTGCCAAATATCTGCTGGGGGCAAAATCACCTAGATTTCCAAGAAGTACAAGAAGTACTGCACTTGGGAAATTTACTATTGTTTCATTTACTATTTACTATTGGTAAGTGCCCAGAGCTGGTCAAATTACTTTTATAGTTTTTTTGTCTGGTTAAGGACAAATGATTTCTCTCTGGTAGAAAAGATATACTCAAAGGTTATGATTTTATTGCCCTACTGGACATTCATCAGTATTTTCTCTAACAGCAAACGTCTGTCACGGAACATCTTTCCCAACCGATTATATCATCTCTCCTCCTCTAAGACTCTTTGAACCATCTCTACCCCCTAAGAGTTCTCTCATTAATGAGTTAAATCAACTATAATGTGTCCTTACTTAATACTTGCATAAAAGTCAAGTTTTTAGGACATTCTAACCATACTTTGACAACCCTTTCCACTTTTAAAAGAAATATGCATGCCATCTTTTCCTGTAATAAACCACTTCCATAAACCACAGAGTTACTTATGGGTTCCTGACCGCTGTAATTTTTTTCCACTTAATGAATGATAAGAATTATATGTTTGTAGATAAAGAGAGAATCTATACAAATTCCATTTACTTAACATTAAAAAAATAAAATTACTTAATTAAGTATTTACTTTCCCTATAGAGGAAGACCACAGTAAAAGCAAAAGCAACAACCAGTAGATAAAGCAAGCTTTCTTTCAGCCAGGAGAACAAATCAGAACACTCAACATAATTATTATACAACTTTGAAAAGTAGCCACCACTAACCCCACCACCAAGCAGCACACATCCACAAACTCATGCAGACATGCCTGTGTGCTGGTACAGACATAAGTGTCCTTGGCTAATTTCTTCCTTCAGCAGTAAGAAAACAGCCACGGTTGTGTGGGTATGAAATGAAGGTATTAGATTCAGCAATGAGACACTGTAAATCTCACAGTTTTAAAACTGGAAGTGAAGGAATGGATTGCTTTTTATAATAATGTGCGACTATTACATCTAATGCTTTTCCAACACTCACTAATCTCCTTTATAAGAAAGAAAACAGGCCTGTGGCTTAGGCAAAGTATCTGGCTGGGAATTTATAGCATAGTTTAGTTTTCATTTTCCAGGTATTTATTTCCCAGTTACCTTTACTTACAACAAATGATATTGGTTTTCCATTTGCCTTGTAATAAATTTAAATTTAAAACAAATAAAATAACACAATAGTACAGATGGTAGAAGGATATAGCAAAACGTATGAATGTGTTAAGTGAATAACTAAAATTGGGGGAACACTCTGATAGAGAAAACTAATATTTAGAATGGAACTTGCTTTATAATTGCTTGACCTCAGCTTTCTTTTTTGTGAATTGCGAAAAACAATCTCCTCTGGACTGCAGATTTAAAGGCAAAGTAGTGAGGAAAGACCAGTGGTTTGAGGGTCAGGACAAACGTCCATTAATATTCTGGACATGTCGATGCCTGGTTATGAAATCTTAAATGGGTAAATCCACTGAACTATAATTTTGTCATGTACAAAATTCAGAATACATGATTTCTAAGGATCCTTTAGACTTTAAAGTGCAGAGATTGGCTACTATGGTTACGCTGATTCACCCTCTTTTACACTCCTATTTTGCATAATAGAGTTTAGCACTGATTGATTTTTAATTATTTCATGCCTGCTAGTTTTGTCTTTCCAGCAATACTGTAAGATTGTTGAAAAGAGGAATCGCATCAAATCCTTTCTTTTGTAACTTAGGGAGTAGTTTATGCAATACTGGCCAAAGTCAATTACTGTGTGGTCATTGTTTGGTAATTGGCTAGCTTTTAGCATTCAGCAGAAATCTGATGAGTATTTTTATTAAAAATAAAGTGACATCCATAGAATAAGTGTAAAAATTGGAATATCATTTTAGTTCACTATTTTGTGGACAGCATAGCATATAAGCACATGGTGATGAATTGAAATTGTTCCAAAAAATATAAGCTTAGGCTACTAATGAAAACCTACGACATTCATGAGAGAATTGAAAAAGATGAATTGGGTGAATTTTAAGCCTAAAAGAAATGATCTAAATGACTACCATACTCTAGAACTGTGCTATCCAATATAATGTTATTAAGCACATGTAGCTGTATAAATGGGAAAACAAAACAAAACAAAACAGTTCCTCAATTGCCCCAGCCATGTTTCAAGTGTCCCATAGCTACTGGCTACCATATTAGCCACAGGTCACTTCCATCACTGCAGAAAAATCTACTGGACAGCACTTCTCTAGACCATCTAAGAGAGGTTCTTTAATTGAGAAGACAGTTCAAAGGGAGCTGAGTTCCTCCAACTCATTTCTCAATCAAGAAAAAGCCTAGGCAAAGAATTTTCTGTAAGTATCAGAGTCCAACAAAATGGAGATCTTTAAAATTTATTGTGCATATTTTTTAAAGATTTTATTTATTTATATCACAGACAGAGCACAAATAGACAGAGGCAGGCAGAGAGAGAGGGGGAAGCAGGCTCCTCGATGAGCAGAGAGCCTGATGCGGGGCTCGATCCCAGGACCCTGAGATCATGACCTGAGCCGAAGGCAGAGGCTTAACCCATAGAGCCACCCAGGTGCCCCTATTGTGCATATTTATAGATTAAACTATCCTAAGTGGAACAAAGGAATACCATTTGTAAATAGAAAATGTATTACAAATACGAAAGTCAAGAAAGGCAATACAGAATAGGTCTTCATTGGAAACGACCTTCATATTTCTCTAAGTAAGCCTACCAAAATCCATAGCCAAGAGGTATGTAATATATACTTGGCAGAATTTGCTTTTCTAGCTTAAATTTTTATGCTGAGGATACAGGTCTTCAAAATTCTGGTTGAAAAAATAAAAAGCAATTTTGAAATGGTTCCTATAGCTTAAGGGATGATAACCCCTAATAACATCACCATGCCTCGCCCGAAGCAAATTGAAACTAAATTAAAAAGTATAGAACACACAAACAAAAATTAACAAATACTAGTTTAACAAATATAGTCTATAAATGAATTACCAGTAAAGATACAATGCATACAGCCAGGTATCTATCCATATATATATATATATATATATATATATATTCCAATCTCTTACACAGAAAAAAAAATGATATTCTAGCAGATCACTAACTCGGGATATTTGGTCCTATAGGCAATCAGCTATGAATGGGACTGGGTATGTGGAAAAGATGTGGTTAGAAAATGGGTGGGTAGATGCCAAAGCATAAACGAGGGCCCGAGACAAATCTTTTTTCTTACCCTTTCATCTGTTTACTCCCAAAGAGTTAGCCCAGGACCATGGGCAAACTGACCACCACAGTTCAAGCAATGTGAGGAGTAGAAGTGTGTCCTTATGGAGGTAGAAGCTTCACATTTGTACAATGTTTTAAAATCAGTGACAGGTGTCAGATCATTATCTGTCAACCTGGTTCTTATTATTTAAAAAGTTCTAAAAAATTCTATAGTCCAGAAGTATAGGACTTCATTATGAATTTACCTCTGCTTCTTAGCTGTCCCTGTCTTTATAAAACTAGGTTGCCCAGAAGTTTTTTTCTCTGAAAGTCCTGTATAAACAGGTATGACATTTTCTCATCTTAAAACCGTAGATATTCTCGCAGCCTCTGAAACCAAGTATGGGTCGCCTTCCTGCTCTGCACCAGGTCTCACCCACACTTGATTTCATGGGCCAGGAGAGTGCATCTGGAAGTTCTTACAGATGTCTGAAGTCAGGGGAATCAGCAGAAGAAGGTAAAAGAATAAAGCAAGAGAAGATACAACAAAATCACTGGATAAATAACATTTTACAAAATAGCTGGTACAAATGGCTCAGAGGAAGATATTTCTGGTATAATTTTCCATTCAGATTATCTGTACTGTCTCCAAAATAATCTATAGTGACAAGTAAACATTTAATAACTCTTGATTTATTTTATATATATATTTTTACAGCTTATTTCTTATCATTTGAGAAATTTAACTCTACAGTTTCATCCAACATACTTTATGCCTTATCATTTCAGACTTAAATGTCTTTCTCCATTATCAAATTGTATTTATAAGGCCTATACTTCTACATAGTCCTTCTCATGTTAGCATATGTGTGTATGTGCTACCAAAAGAAAAAAAGATATAAAATCACAATCTAAAGTATATTGCCAAAACATAAGTCCACTGAATTTCTTCATAATACTTAAAGCTTCACATGACAAATTTGATTTTAGAAAATGTGGAGCTTTCAAAAAATCATACTTTGTAATTTCAAGAAATTCTAAAGACTTCAGTAATTTCTATTAATTTACGATACTATACCTCAGTATCACAATCTTTCAATATTATAAGGAAAACAGAAACTAAGTTACAGAGAAGAACCATGCTGACATGACTTACTTCGAAATTAGCAAAATGCTATTATGGCTCACATCAGATAACCAAATAAAAATAAAATCATAGATGTGTAACACAGTAGAGCTGAAAGCTATCTTAGATATAAGCTCCATAGTCCAATTCCAATCCCAGTTATTTAGAGACAGCAAAGCAGGATTTATTTGCCCTCATTTTAATCTGAATTTGGAAATGGGACACCAGAGGTTGCTGAAATCAGTGGCCTGTGTCAGTTCAATGTGCCCAAGCTTCATGCTTTATGTACCCTCTTTGGTATATAAATAAATAAATAAATAAATAAATAAACAAACAAATAATAAAAAATGACAAGCTAAGGACATTTCATGCCTGGTACTGACTGTGGCCCAGAAACCCCCTTGCTCCATCCCTTTCCTGCTCCTACTCAGTTCCATTTCTACATGATCCCTGGATCAGCTTCAACTCATCATCAACCTTGCACCAACATTTAAACCTGGTTTTTACATTTTTTATCTTATCTTTGATCTTCAGTGTCCTTTATTTTCTAAAAACTCAGTCTTATACCTGCTTCTTCGGCTTTTACCTTTCTGGCACTTGAGACAAGTAGACCCAAATTGTCTGGGTCTCCCACCTCCACCAGGACCACTAGGGTCACCATCCTTCAACTTCCAACACCCCATGAGCTTATGTCTATACCAGACACTATATCCCTCAATTACACTTGCACCATTGAGAGAGCACCATTGTTAACAGTTTCCAGTTTTTTACAAGGTCATTGGACTTGACTTCTCAAAATACTATGCTTTAATGCCCAACTGGCATTTCACTAACATTAACTTCTTTGTAGCAGTTCCATGTCAAGGTAGCATTTGCTCAAAGGGCACAGGCCACATAACAGGGTCATTGCACAGACCATCAGTAATACATGATGTGTGGGATGTGAGATGAAAGAGTAGAACTAATGACACAAGAGATGAAAATGGACTCACCAATGAGCAATTAAAATAGAATGGGCCTTCCAAGAAAAGGGAGAAGGATGTATAAAGGCAAGAGATATGAATGTTTAAGGAACTTCTAGAAGTTCACTACCACCAGAGAACTAGTAAGAGGAAGGGCCTGGGGAGATGCAGAAAACTGGTGGAAGATTAAGATTACACAGTCCACACTGGGACAGGAACACAATGCCAGAGAATGCATGTGTTTTACAGGAAGTGGTAAAATACTAGCAACTAGTTAGACAGCATGGCAGCATTCAGGTGAAAAGGAGGAGGGCCTGAATCTGGATTTGTAGTAGTGAAGGAAAAGAACATTGAACATTAACAAAGGTTGAGATGGAGGGAGAACACATGATGACAGTTGGGTTTCCAGCTCATCTGATCATGGGGTTGTGATGCCATTGATTGAGAGCAAAAGGGAAAACACAAAGAGGTTTAAAAAAGGTAGACAATGAGTTTGATTTAAAATATGGTACATTGGAAATAACAGATTGCAAAACACTGGTTTCTAAAATCCAAATAATAGTCAAGACAACCCAAGGACATGTAAATGCAGAGTATGACTGGAGGACAGAAAAACAGGTACTCCAAATGCAATGTGATGAGAAACTAAAGGGAAAAAAAATCAAGAGAAAGAACATGATAAGCTTTGCACAGGCCATAGGAAGTCCTATTATCATACCAGATATATTCTAACACAAAATATCTTGTATTGTGTCCTCAGATCTGAGTTTTTAAATATTTTTGATGTTGACATAGAAGATATTTACCTTTTTTTTTTTTTTTTAACGATTTTGTTTACTTATTTGACACAGAGAGAGAGATCACAAGTAAGCAGAAAGGCAGGCAGAGAGGTGGGGGGGGGGAGAAGCAGGCTCCTGCTGAGCAGAGAGCTGGATGCGATATGGGGCTCCATCCCAGGACCCTGAGATCATGACCTGAGCCAAAGGCAGAGGCTTTAACCCACTGAGCCACCCAGGCGCCCCTATCTTTTTATTTTGAAAGCAAAGTTCAGCTTAGCTTATAGCAAGATTGCAACAATTTCCAACCATATACATACATGTCCATAACTGAAGTAAACACTGCAATATGGTTTTATATTGATTTCCTTTTAGTATAATTACCTTGAGGAGCTCTAGTAATCATTTGCTTTACTTACTTTACACTAAGGTTTGGTATAAATATTGCTTTTCCCATATTCACTCAATAAGAGTCCTCCATGAAATCAATTAGGGAAATAAAATAAATTGGTAGAGCTCCTCTATGCATACACATCACAGAAAAGAAGAGTCTTTCTCATTCTTGTTTGCTCATCCTCTTTACTTCAGGTCATAATGCCCTGTCCATAATCAGAATTAAGTTTCAGTATAATTCTTGAGAAATACAACAATTGAACAGCTCTCTCACCTTGCTTGGGGCCCTATCCTCCCCACTTCATTGTCATTCACTGCACCTCATGGATTCCATGCAGATCAGTCCCATCAGTTTCTGCATTATGCTTTGGACCCCTAACATTAGAGAGTTTGATACATACCTTTTTAAGAACAGGTGATCATCACACAGAGAAACCAAGCTTTAATATACGTCTCCCCCCATACACACATAACACATAAAGACACCACAGGGAGCTGATGGTACGTGGAAAGAATCAGTCACATAATCTTTATTAAACACAGCACACACCTCATCTCAAAGGATGAGGAATCCTTAAACAAACAAACAAAAAGCCTTTTGCTGCAGATTATTTTAGATTTAGCTTCAGGATCAAAGGGATTATTTTATTTTATTTTTAAATTCTCAACATTAACTTAAAGTTTTTTTTCCTTAGATAGCCTTTTCCTCACAATGCTTTTTTTTTTTTTTTTTTTTTTGTATCCTGGAGACAGGCTGAAGCAGTCTCAACATACAGAGATGGCTTCATTGAACCATTTTTCTGGATCTTTTGGAATAAATCAACTTTTATAACTCTAACTCTGAAGATTTCATGTCATCTTAAATCTTTGAATGCCTGAATGTATTCTTTACTCCACCAGTAATTACTTTTTAAGGAAAAAAAGAAAAAAAGAAATATTACCTATTTGATGGTTTCACCCAGTCTGAGACATTAATCTTTCACTTCAGGAACAGTCTTAGATTACTCTCCCCACTCACAATCAAGTCTTGATTTGGGATGACAGTGTTGAGCCATTGAGATGCTGTTTTTAATCAGCTACTTTTGAAGGTCAACTAATGAATAGTCCGATTATTTCAGTCTTTTGTGAGTAATTCAGATAGAAACACTTATTCTGTTAGCTATGGAAAATATTAGTGAGGAAGGAGCTTTGCTAGTAACAAGCAAAATTGTAACAGCATCATTATACAGGCTACATTTCTATCCATCCCAGATTACTCTAGAGCCTTGTAAATTCTCCAACTACAGTGGCTAAGAATTCTCTCCTATACAAAACCATACAACTGGACAAATGGTTTGCATATTATTTGCAAATATGTTTTTCCAGTTCCTGGGGGTAATATATTTAAGAATAATTAAAGGAAAGTAGCATAGTCCCTTGCTCTTTTGGAAAGCCTCACCAAATTTTAAATAATGTACTTTCAACTCTATCTATAAATGAGTTAAGAATAATTCCATAGGGGAAAGAGGGTACAAATTACAAATCTCTAGTTATAAATTTTGTTCTTTTAAACAGAGAACATAAAAAAGCAATTGGCATATGAAAATCCTTTTACTATTATCCCTAGCCATTCTATTATCAGAGTTTCAATTACTTATATTAGTTTAAAATAATGTCCTCTCACTAATGCTATTTTGCCCTCTACAAATATATTAAAAAATTAGGAGCCCCATCAGAAAATTAGGACACTTCCTCTCCTACCCAATCAAACAGGAAAGCTAATAATTTTTCCACCTTGAGGCACTGCCAATTGTCAGCTCTGGCTGGAGGCCCCTGTCCAAACCCAACCTTTCTATACTATATCCCCAAACCTCATTATTTCAAACCATTCCTTCAAATCTCTAACCCTTAAAGCAGTGAGCGGTCCTAAATCCTGGCTGTACATTAGACTCTCCTGGGAAGCTTTTACAAAATATGGATGCCTAGAAATTCCTATGTAATTGGGCTGGGATAGGACTTAAGCATCAATGTTTTTATAAACTCCCCAGGTGGTCTAAGGTGCAGACAGGCGAGAAAACCACTCCCCCAAAGCAATCACCTGGTGGCCCCATCATGCATTTTTACTGCGTAGTTCCCCAAACTGTACATCTAATACTTTCCCTTCACAAGCACATAGAATGAAAGATCAAAGCACTTTGGTTTCCAATACACTTCTATCAAGTAATTTGAACAACCTCACAGCACTTTCTATATACAAACAGAAGAGGACTTCTGTATTTTTTATATTCAAACAACATATTTAAAAGCAAGTAGTGAAAAATACAATAGCAGAAAACAAATGTCCATTATACATGCCCTCAAACATTCGAGTGCTTTGTTTTTCCAAACCAAATTTCCATAATTTCTTGCCATGCTTACTACTTCCTACCATTATTCATCATTAATTAAGAAACACACACACACATACACACACACACACACACACACACACACACACAGAGAAAAACCCACCTTGCTGGGATAAAGATAAAAGATGGGGATCATGTGCTTTACAGATATGGAGTAGATGAGCAAGTATCCCTTAATGAGAACTACACTACCCTATATCTACATCTTTTGCCTTGTGACTTATACTCTGCCCATTGAGATGTGGACCTTTCTCCACCCTTTAAAACTGGACTGGACTTAGAAAGGGATGGGGGTGTCTGGCATTGTGATTTGCTTCTACTAAAGAGAATGTGATGGAAGTACCACTGTGTGGCTTCTCAGGCTGTCTTCAGAGAACTGCAGCTTCTGTTTTTGGCCTTTTGGAATGCTTCCACTGTTATCTGAAGAAACCTACTCTGGTCTATCAGCAAATAAGAGGCAGTAGAGAGGAGGGTGCCGCAGCCAACAGCCTGCATTAACTGCCAGGCTTGTGAGATTCTTTTGGTTCACTTGGCCTCGGCTGAGTTGTCAAATGCCCACAGCTGCGTGAGTGAGCCGAGGCAGGATCATTGGCAGGGTATGCAAAAGAACCCACCACTTGAGCCAGTCCCAAACTGCAGAATCATGAACAAATAAATGTCTGTGGTTTCAAGCTTATTAGCTTATTAACTTATTATCTTGGGGTGGTTCATTATGTACCAAAAGAAAACAGATATGGAGATTTATGTAATACTCAAAGAACTGATGACTACTGTCCTTGTTTTCATATACATCTGTTCAAAACATTTTTGAAGTCACATTTTTTTAAAAGATTTATTTATTTATTTATTTGACAGACAGAGATCACAAGTAGGCAGAGAGGCAGGCAGAGAGAGAGGGGGAAGCAGGATCCCTGCTGAGCAGAAAGCCTGATTCCGGGCTCTATCCCAGGACCCTGGGATCATGACCTGAGCTGAAGGCAGAGGCTTTAACCCACTGAGCCACCCAGGCGCCCCGAAGTCACATTTTAAAACACATCTTCATAAAGCATTTTGCAGTTTAGTCTCTTCCCATTAAGCTTCATAAATACCATACATTTGGTTCTCATGTTCTGCCATGATTACTTGTAGGAAAATAAATAAATAAACAACTACCATAGCCATCTCTAAAAAAGTCAGTAAACAAATTAACCTGAAGTTCCTCTATAATTACTAATTATATAATTCACTCCACTTTCCCTTAGAGAACAGGTATAAAAAGAAAAATTCCAGGAAGGATTAAAACAAAATTGTTCTGCTGCTATACCTAAGGATATTTCCAAGCTTGGCTACCTCTGATAACTTTTACAAACCATTTCACTAATATTTCACCTAACAGAAAAATCTTCTCAAAAACATTTCTACAAAAATAGTGGCAGCTGGACCATTTTGCAAATATTCCATTGGAATCTTCCTTCAGCATGGATCTAGATTATGTCTGAAGGGAAATGGAGGCTTTGTGGCTTTCTTTTCCTATTTTTGGTTTTGTATTTTTTTTAATTATTTAGGGAGTAATTTGCTATATTCCTTTTCTATGCTGCTACAACAAAATACATTTAACCAACACGAATTTATCTCATGGTATTAGAAGCCAGAAGTCTGAAATCAATTTCACTGAGTTAAAGTGAAGGTGTTGGAAGAGTCACATTTCCTCTGGAACCCTACAAGAGAGTCCTTGCCTGGCCCTTTCTACCTTGTAAAGCTGCACTCCTTGCTTTCCTTAGTTCATGGCACCTTCCTCTATCTTCCAAGCAGTGCAGCATATCCAATCTGTCTTTGCTCTTATCATCACATCACCTTCTCCTCTTCTGTGGTCTCCACTCCCTCTCTTTCCCCACTATAAGTACACTTGTGATTACATCATTGGGCTCACCTGGATAAGTCCAGTTAGTCTTCCCATCTTGAATCACCTCTACTAAGTCCCTCTGTCACTGTCATATAAGGTAACATATTCATAGGGTCTGGAGGATTGGAATATGGGTGTAGTGGTCATTACTTAAGCTATCACCCTGTCTTTGGTTCTGTACTATTTAGTACTGGGGTCAGGATTCTCCAAGTCACTTCTGTATTGAACTAGCTCAATTGAGGAAAAGTAATGAAAATCCTTAGTTCACACTTCCTACATAGAATAGACTAAACTTCCCACTTAAACCAAGTGACAGTTAAGTCATCACTGAAGCTTAGCTAAAGCCAAAATGTGACTAGTTAAAAAGAAAGACTAGATAAAATGTCACTGCGGTGGAACAGTTGTTTTCCCAGCAATTTATTCTACTTAAAGACATGATTGTTAAAAAAAAAAAAAAATGATTGTCGTCATTTTCTTGCCAAGTTCAATAAAAACTTTATCTGGAATGGTTGCTTCAGGGAATGCTGGGTAATACTGCTCTTTGCTTCAGTTTCAGCACAAACACAATTTAGTAGTTTCCTGTTTAACTTTAACTATCATTTTTTAATGTATTCTTAACTAACACAGTTTCCTTTTATTAGCAACATAAAAACAAACTCACACAATAATTTTTCCACTGACAATGTTGCCTACTTGAAGGTATCATAAACTTATAAGCACAGATTTATAATTCATACATTATTTAAAAAGAAGATATCCTTAATACACTTTATCTGCAAAAGAAAGTAATATATTTCCATTGAAAATTATGTTAGCAGAGAGAATGACTCAAGCATGTATGCAGAAGTATTCTAACTATATAACTCAATTACAATATTTACATGTATGCAATCTCATTGACTCAGAAAATAAGTAATAAACTACTTCTAATCTCTGCTAAAGGAAATATTTCATAAGGTAAATCAGATAAAGAAGACAAAGCATTAAATGCAAATACTTGTGAGAATGAAAGGAAATCAGATGTGCATTAAAATGTCTTATTATAGATTAGATAAGATAAACTTAAGAACATAATCTAAAGTACATTCAAAAGTAACAGTGTGCAAATTAACTGTTCACATTTTAAGGTAGCTATCAGACTGCTTATTTTTCAGATTATGGAAATAATTCATGATAAATGGTTATAATGGTTTTAAGAGTACAGATTTAGGAAAGTTAATATCTAAAGTCGAAATATATTAACCAAACTTCAGAAGCAATAACTTTAAATTAATAGCAGTTAAGATACAATATATTTAGGATTTTTTAAAAAGCAAATATCAGTTTCTTAGTACTAGTGAGAAAGAAACTCATAATATTTATCCTATTCCCACCCCAAATTTTACTAAAATCAAAATAAAGAGCTCACCTATAACACAGAAATGCCAAGAAATTAGGAGTCGGGACATCAGCAGACTAGATTCGACAACCAATTCTAGAAGGAAGAATGTGGGAGGAAATGAGATACTGAGTTAGCCAGAGGAATTTCACTGCCTGAGGAAGGGAAGGGTATTTACCAGTCAGATGAAAACCACAAGCAGATATACAATCCCTGCTCAGTTTAAGAATTAGTTACTAGGGACCTAAGAGGTCTAGGGTACAGGGTAGGACTAAAAGCAGGAAGATTATTTCTAAGTCCATAGGAGAAAATTCAGACTCTCAGACCCTATTTTTCCACTCAGCCTGCTAATTAATTGCCCTTTCCTCACTCTCACTGAAGACATGAAGTTGATTCACTGAAAAGATTCAGGGACACCAGCTGGGGGCAGGGGTGAAGTATTATACTGAAAACAGAGGTTAAATATACTTGTCCATATGGAATGAGAGCAGAGCACTCTTTTCTGGAGAAACCAAATGGAGCAAGAAAAAAGAACTAGAGATTCTGACTGACATTTGCATGCCCTCCAAAAAAAAAAAAAAAAAAAAGGCTGGTTTCTGTCCCTGTTCATTTGCCCAAGATAGCTTCCTTCATGCACATACACATATGGAGTTTCCCATCAATCTCTTCTGTACTGTTTGGTACCAAGATCAGGACTAAAAACAACAAAAAACCTTGGAGGAAACAAACAATGCAAGAAGACACTAAATTCGTGTGTGTGTGTGTGTGTGCGCGTGCACACGCATATTTGTGTATGTGTATCTTCAGACATGAAAGAAGGAAAGGTGTAGATATTGCACCTATGTAATTTGATCAGGAAACTGTAAACAAAAGCATTTAGAAATAGGAAAGAACTCTTAGCAATTAAAATTATTGTCCAATAAAAAATCCAATATGAAGTTTGAAGAAATCTTCAATAACTTTAAATTAACCAAAAACTTACATACAGTAGACAATCAGCCCAGGAAATCAACATCTAATTAATGAGAGTTCCAGGAAGAGAAAAGAGAATACAGAGGACAAAATGACCCAAGAAAATAGAATATAATTTTCCAGTACTGAAGGCATGCATTTCTGTATTAAAAGAATCAGCCAAGTGCAGAGCACAAATGAATGAAAAAAGGTCCACATCAGGACACAATATTGTAAAATTTCAGAACACCAGGTAGAAAGAAAAAAAATTACAAAAGCTTTTAAAAATAACCAATCAGATACAATAGAGTCATTTGGCTTCTCAAACCAGAAGGTAGACAAGAATAGAATGCAGCATTTCCTTAAAAATTGTGAGGGGCAACAGTTTTCAACCGAGTATTCTCTAAGTAGCCCTATGATCTATGGGGCTATAAGAAAGCTTTTTTGAGAAAACAAGGGTTTTAAGGAATTTACCCCTTAATCAGTCTTTCTATAGTTACTAAAAAGTATTCTCACAAGAAATAGGAGACTTGGAAAGCAGGGAACCTAATATAAGAGAAAGACAGAAAGAATTTCCAGAGCAGTGATGAAGAGAGATCTTAAGCAACAACTGTGCCACAAAGCCAAGGGAAACAAGCCCCACTGGAGCAGGGGCTAGAGGACCCCAAGAGAACTATCTCTAAAGAGAAAATAGGACTGTTAGATTCCCTGCTGCATTAACCTTACTGAAGGGGACCTATAAGTTTTCTCCAAAAGTTTGTGCTAAATTGGTGTAAGTGTAACTAACATTAATAAACAAATAAGAAAAATGAAGCAATTACTGGTTCCACACACAAAAAATAATGATTTAATAACAACATGTGACATAAGCTTTGGAGGATGGAAGAGAGAGAAAATATATATTACGTGGAGAGGAAATAGATAAGAAGTAAGAGAGCTCAATCCACATTTTCTATAGTAGGAAGATGGACCATAATTAGAATAGTAATATCAGAAAACAGAAATGTGGTCATGTTATTTAGAAATACAGAAATACGTATCGGAAGAAACAGCTGTGAAAGAGCTGAAATTAGGTCTGGTCTAAGGAACATAGACCAAGAAATGGGAGTGGTAGATCAGCAGAGAGCTAATTAAAACAGGAATATTAGGCTTTGTATTACGCTGACTTTTAAAACTGTGAACAAGCATAACTTACATAAAATACAAGTACATTTTTATAGAAAACAAATATCTAGGAAAAATCCTATGACCCACTAATGGCCAGCTCTTTTCCATGCTTATATCAAAGAGAGTAATCCAAACATGTTTTGACACTGAATACCAAATGTCACTTGATTCCCTTGATTTCTACCATTTGATTCAAGATGGCTCTAAGATAATTCCAAAGCTTTCAGCATAAATTGGCCCTCTTAAACACTGTGCATAAATTTTCTCACGCTCAAGCTAACCAAATGGCAATCAAAATGAAACACAAACAGGAAGTTAATATTGCCTTATTGTTCAGTGAGCATGGGAGAAAACTAAACAAAGCACAACTACCACTCACACCCTTAGAAGGAGCAGTTTCCTGTTGGGATAATTATGTTGCCAAAAATGTATTAATTCAAATGCAGAAACAAATGCATCTATTATGTGCCAGGCACTGTGCTGGTAATAGGTTATATAAGGACATATAAGATGTAGTCACTTCATTTAAGAAGTTAAAATCAAGAAATTAGAACACTAGAAAGTCTCTTAACTGACTTCCACTTATGTAATTTGTCAGACTATCCCTCATAGCCATTTCCTCCTTTAAACACAATGACTGACATCCATGACATGTTGAACACTCAAGCTAGTGACTGCTTTTTCACTATTAGTTGTTTTTTTGCATTATAATAGCCATCTTTATTTGTAAAAATCCAGATATAAAATGTATTCTTTCAATCTTTCCAAGTTTTCCTTTTTACAAAAACAAAAAGGTACACAAAAACTATCCCTGCTGTTATTCCCATAGCCGGTGTTTTTCAGGCAGCCCTGCCCGCTCCACCCCATATAGCTACATGTTTCATTCGAGGATGTTTCACTTCCCCCACATGCTTCAGTGCTTTCCTACCAGGGTAGAGTTCCGAATTCCAAGACTGAAGTACAAAAAGAGGGGGTAGGGGATGGGTGCAAAGTGTGTGGCATCATGCTCCATGGTGTGCAGGACATGGGGTCTAGTAGTGGGATTCTTTCTCTACCCAGCTGCCGGGGTGTCACCTGATGATGAGTTTTCAGACTTTGTTGTACAAGATGAGAAAAGAGAGGTGTCACCCTGAGGATGTACCCCATCAAACCTACTGCTGGTTCTGTACCTTCACCATTAGTTTCTTAACCCACCAGTTGAGTTGTATGCCTATGTGGAGGAGGAAAAAATTATTCTACCCTTTTAGGTTTAGTTGGTGGGACTTCAAAAGAAACTGACAAAAGACAGATTAACAAGAGAAAAATATACAGGATTTGTTAATGCCTATATTGAACATATACAGGGGAGAACTCAGTGATGAGTAACTCAAAGAAGTGGTTATAACTTGGGCTTATATAGCATCTTAACAAAGAATTTTGTATAGAAGTGACAAGGTGAAGGAAAAGGGTCTTTGGCTCTGATGATGACCAACAGTAGGAAGATAAATATATGGGGAAATTAATGGTAGATAAAGTCTAGTTAGTAAGGTTTGTTTGTGTAGATAGATTCACAATGCCATCTTATTTCACTGATTAAATTGTTATCTACTTCTTGGTATGGGAAATGGAGAAGGGAACATCTCCACAGCAAAAATAATGTTCTTCCTTTAGAACATATTTATAATTTTATAAATTTGATTGTATGTTATTTTAAAAATGAAATTTGAGTGTTAAATTTAAAAGAATTATTTATAGGGTGCCTGGGTGGCTCAGTGGGTTAAGGGCTCTGCCTTCGGCTCAGGTCATGATCCCAGAGTCCTGGGATCAAGCCCCGCTTCGGGCTCTCTGCTTGGCGGGGAGCCTGTTTCCTCTGCTCTGTCTCTCTGCCTGCCTCTCTGCCTACTTGTGATCTCTGTATGTCAAATAAATAAATAAAATCTTTAAAAATAAATACATACATAAATAAATTTAAAAGAATTATTTAAAAGCTTTGGGGAGCCTTGCAAAAGATGAAAAGTTGAAAAAATGCTGTTGAATTTGCTATGGGAAAAAGTCATAAAAACATAGAAGGATATTTTGCTTAATTTTGTAAACATCTTTATATTTCCACTTCTTTTTCAAGAAAATGAAACTGGGTATAGAGAAGGGACAAAACAGATGTGGCTTATACTAAAAATATAACACAAAACATTCCAGAGAGGGCCTGCATTCAAAGAGAAAGCCTTAATTCTTCATTAAAAGATGAATCACCAGAAATATATTTATAGCTCTTATTTTAAAATAAATGCTTAAAGTTGTATCATTAACTTTAGTTGTACGTATTATTTGAGTTTGCATACTCTAACCACTGTGTCCATTAACCAGCCAACTACAGTCTTGATCTTATTGAATAAGAGGGCTTCCTCTGTTTGATTGGGACTGAGGGAATGAGTTTGTAACAGATTCTCTTGGAGTGGTGATGGATGTGCTTTTCTAAAATCCTTTTAAGGATTTCACAAAAGGCTGATCTCACCCTTTTGAAAACTACTTTCTAAAGCACTGAGCTGAGTATTAACATAGAAAAGAGTAAATTCTATTAAAGGGGAAAAATGATGCAGATCATCAATAAAAGGAACGTAAAACAGAATTGAATATTAGAACATCAGGTTGGAATGATCTTTGTCATATGACCTATTTAATTCATTAAGACCAGAGATATACACAAAACTGAAGAAGAAAGGAAGAACACAGTTCTAAGTGCCCATGGCAGTAGTGATTATTTTCTGATGTCAATGGATAATATGTCATCTCAAAACTTCTTCTAATGGGTCAAAGGCTTGGATTTTGGCCATCATGAAAAGAGGTTTCTAAGCTATAGTATATTCCATGTGACAATTTAGTTTTCCTTGAAATGATTCAAAACAAAAATTTCAAAACAAATGGCAGCAGCTTATAGTTTACTTCCTTTGAGTCTTATTCAATTATGTTTAATTAAATTGGAATATATTAACTCAAATAACTCTTTTAACTATATTTAGGGAATGTAACAATCCATTCCTGCAATATAAAACAAATACCCTTCAATTTTATGGAATTTATCTCAGAAAACTCAGTTATATTCTCATTTTCTATCAATTCTCATTACAAAATCAAAGGCATTGTCCCACAAGGCAAATTCATACTAGAATGGCTTAAAACATTGTGTAAATTATGAGTTGAATTTGAAGTGTTATGACAATTGTCACAGAAGACTATGTTTGGCTTCACAAGAGTTGGAATATTGGCCTAACAGTTTACTGACTTTCTGCATATGGTTTTACCAGCATCTGAAAATTCCCCTCCCTCATCAGTCATTCCTCACTTCTGGGAAATGTAGCCCTTTCTCCATGTTACTCCATGTTCTAGATTTGCTCTCTACTTTTGTCCTCATAAAAGTTGGCTAACAGAGCTAACCTGTATTACCACAATTCCCCACTGTGGGGTCACATGAAATAATACTCTCTAAATAATCTTAAATTTGAAATGATGAATTACATAAAATAGTTTCTTTTTCAATTCTGTAAATATTAAATTCTGTGTATTGGATTAGAACATAGGAGATATATCTTTACTCTATTTGAAAGAAAGAAATTTATATTCATATTCTATAACCTAGGCAAACTGACCTGGTGTTTCATAGAATTGCACCCTTCTTAAAAAATGAAATACAAAGAAATTAATGGAATCATAAAACCTCATACTATAAGGATATTTAAAAATAGATATTCCTATGACTCACACATGAACTCTTTTTACAATTCTTTCACCAAGACGTTGCTCATTGGTTTCAACATTTCCCCAAACTAGGGAATTTTACCTTTTGATTCAGCCCCATTCCATTTTTAGAAAAAACAGTTACAGAATTATTGTGAGAGAAGAAACTAGTCTCCCTATTCTTTTGATCCTTATCCTCATTCAGATACTCCTTTTTTTCTTAAGGCAAACCTCTAATTCAAAGTCAGTCATTTATTTCCCAACACTTCCTCTATCTTCTATAGTCCCAGCCATTTATTGAAAGAAACAATGAGACCTCAAGTCATGCTCCCCAAATCTTCAGTTTTCTTGCCTATATCTTTAGAAATACTAAAAATTTCTTCTTAGAGTTTTCACATATTATTACGTGCCATTAGCCTCACTACTTAAATAAGCATTTCAGTAAATTCTACTTCATAGCTTTTACCCATTTTCTTGTGCATATAATTATCATGAGTCAGTTTTGTTCTACGAACAATTGCCTGTAGGTCTCTCACTCAAAAGAGAATCCCTAATCACAACCAGTTACTAGTTTGAGAAGAAACAAGATGTTGCAAAGACACGTTTTAAATCCTCAAGCATGTCACTAATAATTTAGCATTTGTTTTTTCACCAAGAGATGTCAAATCAAACAAATAAGCATATCTAATGTTCTTTACTATGCAATCAATACAGATAGTTACCAGGGTAAGTGATTACTAATAAAGTTGGTTCTACTAATGGAAAACACTCTAAGAAACTGCAATGGATAGAGTAAAAAGCAAGAATTAGACTGTTTTTAATAGACAGAATTTCTCTTCTTCATCAACATAACAGTTTTGTATTAGAAACTGTCAAAATTTCTATGTCAGAAATTAAGCCCAAAACATTATAATCTTACCAAACATGAGCATTTCATTTTAGTGGATTCACATTCATTTAAATAAGGGACAACAAAATTGCTTTCAAAGGAAGAGAAAATTCTGTCACTTTTATGATCCTACAATAATGTTTTAGTAAATGCTCTCTTAAAACTGAAAAACACTTAACAAAGTATTCAATTATTGCTATTACTCTCTCAAAGTCAATCACTCTGTATGTTTGAGACAGTTTTACATCTAGAATCAGTCTGCATTTAAATCTTCCATTCTAGAAAAATTCAAAATGAATTTATTTATTGAAGGTTCAAGGTATAGCAACTTGTTCTCCAGGTTTTATATAGTTTCTGTCATGATTAATTTGCTTCAGGCCTTTTGTATTACTTTGTTTTGCTGATTTGGCTTCATTTTCTAGCCCTTACCTCTTCAGAATGCACTCTATTCTGTCTTTTGTGGATCAATCTACAGAAATGTGCTACCTAGCAACTGCTCAGCTCTTCTATCTGCAGTTGCACAAATAGTTGAAGCAAAGCATATAAAGGTTGGAAATTTGATGAGAAAAAAAATTATGTTTTTCCTTCTCTTATCCATTAAAAAAAGAGAAGTATTCAGCCAGAAGTACTCCAAGTAACTATATCAAGTAAAGATCACCCCAAAATCCCTCATTATGAGGAGAGTGATAAAATCTTTTTGATGGAGTTATCCATCATCTATGCTGCAGATATGTCAGTGGCCTGGAGAGTAAGCAGCTGTGTGTCCAATCATGGTCATGAAGAGGACCTGGAGTTCTGTCCAGAACCAAAGAAACTCATGTTAATTTATCAGCAAAGTATTTGGTTATTCCTTAATAACTCTATATTGTTTCACATGAACTTTTACTTAAGTGAAATGAAATATTATACCATGCTGGCATTTTTCAGTTGGAGCTGAACATGAAAGCCAAATATCACTTAAAGAAACTTCAAATTTTTGAGAGTTGCAGAAAGTTGTTCCTACCTAAAAATGTTTCCATCTCTTTGAATTATTTATGAAAATTATTTCCATACCTGAGTGGACATGACATTTTCAGCTTTACTGTTAAGAGCACAATTCAGCAGTCCCTTTTATGAGGTTTTATGAAAAATGAATATGCAGATGTGGTTGTGTTTTCACATAAGATGTAGGGAGGGGGATCTACCTCAAATTATATGCATAATATGCTTATGCTAGGTTGCACATAGAGAAAAAAAACCCAACAACACATTAGTCTATTAGCATATAAACCAAGCTATTAGAAATAAGTGACAATATTTGCACTATAGAAGCAGACAGTATGGCTTAGTATCCCAAGATGGGCTTTGCATTCATATAGACCTCAATTAGAATTCCACTCCTGCTTCAAACTAATATGATAAATTTAGACAAGTCACCTAACCTCCCTGAGACTCAATTTTCCCATTGTGAACTGAGGATAACAATGTATACTTTATCAAGTTATTATGAAGACTAAATGATATTATTCTATTCATTCAAATTTCATTCACTTAGTCTATATTATGACATATGTCAGGCAGTATTCTAGGTACTAGCAATACAGCAATGAATCAAAGATAGACCAATGAGGAGGTGACATTTGTGCTGAGACAATGAAGGATAAAAAGGTATCATCCAAGCAAAAAGCACTCTGGGCTGAGAGGCCAGCAAGAGTATAGGCCATATCTCAGAAGGAGTTTGACAAGATGAAATAATAGAATGGAGGCCAATGTGGCTGGCAGATCACTAAAAGTGAGGAAGACAAGTTTGGGGAGATAGGTAGGGCTAAACCTATAGGACCTTGTTGCTTTCTTGGTCATACTTTACTAGGACTTGTAAGCTTATGGGCACACAGAAAGTTTAAACTTTCTGGTGTGAAAATTAATATTTTAAAAATCAGAGCCATCTATTTTATGTATCTCACTCATCTTTTCTCTCTCCAGGGCTAAGACTGCTTGGCCCATAGTATCAATTTTACCTAAATCTGTAGGACCAATTTTGAAATCAAACAAGATATGTGAAAAGACTATAGAATGCTGAACGTCAAGATGAGTTGACACTTCACTGGGCTACAGATTCCAATCATGGGTGCCAGCATCCAACTCAAATGTCTAGACAGGAAACAGTTATACCTCACAAGCTATAAGCAGATGAGACTAGCCCCACTGTTGCTGGATAAGATATACCCCCACCACAAGAAACAAAACTATACATGCCCAGCTAGAGAGGAGCAGCACTGGGGTAGAGAGTATCTAAAAGATTGAACATTTTCCTAAAAGATACTGAGTCATCCAAAATAAATCATTAAAATTGAAAGAATCAGTGATGCTCTAAGCTGATGAACTTAAAGTTTATTGCCTAGCCATGAAGAAGTTCACTATATGCTATTCCAAAATATACCACTCTGGCAAAAAGATTATTTTGTGCTGAAGGCAGTTTAGAAAAACTAAACACAGGATAAGGTCTCTGCCTCTTCTACTCTGCCCCTATATGCCTGAAAGCAGAACATAAATATATGAATTCCACTTGTGAAGGTGTTCCCCATCCACTTCCCATACGAGGAAGGAGATAACAACCTTATCACTGGAGACAAGATGACGCCAAGAGAGTCTACACAAACTTTGCTAACTGGCCCATACCTACAATTAGTTTTAACTTCCTACAATTTGTCATCTCTAGAAACTCAAAAGACTTTTCCTTTGTCTTGACACTTCTCTACAACTTTCTTGTTCTTCTATTAAGATGCCATATAAGCCCAAATGCTTTTTTTTTTTTTGAGGTTTTATTTATTTATTTGAGAGAGAGAGAAAGAGCACGAGCAGGGAGAGGGACCCTGGGAGAGGGAAGGAGAAACAGACTTCCTGCTGAGCAGGAAGCCTGGTGTAGGGCTCAATCCCAAGACCTTTCTGTGCTGAAGGCAGACATTATAAGCCCAAGTTTTAACCACCCCTTTGAGTTACTCATTACTGAATTCTGTGTTTCCACAATGTACATGTTTATGAAATCCATGTGTCTTTCAATATCTTTTGTCAATCTAATTTGCAGAACCCCAGCCAATGAATAAAATGGATAGAGGGAAAAAAAGGTCAAGTATTTCCTTCCTCCACCCATCTACCTCATGTTCAGTAATATGAGAGATCATTAGTTCTTAAAAATAAAATCAGGAACAATTCTATTAATGAGTCTGCTAATAATTTCTTTATAGCGCATATATAAGACTTGGAGTCATTTCAATCTGTGTGTATATTATATAACAAAATGAAAACATCATATATGTGTGCTTAAACAGAATTCTTGTGTTGAGAATCCAAAAACAAAAAAGATAGAGAATATTCACAAGGTACTTTAAGCAGATAATTTGCATTAAGAATTTTCAATCAGGAGAGGAGGAGTCAAGATGGTGGAGAAGTGGCAGGCTGAGACGACATCAGGCAGCAGGAGATCAGCTAGATAGCCTATCAAACCATTCCGAACACCTACGAATCCAACAGAAGATCGAAGACAAGAAGAGCAACAATTCTGGAAACAGAAAATTGACCACTTTCTGAAAGGTAGGACCAGTGGAGAAGGGAATCCAACGTGACGGGAAGATAGACCCCGGGGGGAGGTGCTGGCTCCCAGCAAGCAGCGGAACAATGGAGCACAAAATCAGGACTTTTAAAAGTCTGCTCCACGGAGGGACATCGCTCCAGAGGCTAAACTGGGGTGAAGACCTCACGGGGACAACGTGGACTCAGGTCCCGCGGGGTCACAGAAGGATCGGGGGTGTCTGAGTGTTGCAGAGCTCACAGGTATTAGAGTGGGGAAGCTGGCTGCGGAGACAGAGGCGAGGAGTGAGCTCTCAACTCGGGGCTCCCTAGAGCCGTGGTCTGTGACACGGGCCGGTGCTCTGTGCGAGGGGTCCCCACAAGATCTGGGGAGACTCTGACCTGGGAGAGCTCAGGAATCTACGGGGCTCGGAGACTCCAGGTGGGACCCTGCCAGAGACAGAGACGTTTGGTCATAGGCTGGGTGAACTTGGAGCACAGCCAGAAGCCAGTGAGATGGGACTGATTACGCACGAATTTTTCCAAGTGCGGCTGGAGGCTGGGGAGACGGGAGTGATTAAGCGATTTTCTCTGAAGGCACACTGAAGACTGGGGCGCCTAGCTCTTGGCTCCTCTGAGCCAGAGATTGGGAGGCCGCCATTTTCATTCCCGTCCTCTGGAACTCTATGGAAAGCATTTAGGGAACAGAAGCTCCGGAAAGCAAACCTGAGAGGATTACTTAGCCCGGCCCCTGGTAAGGGCGGTGCAATTCTGCCTGGGGCAGAGACACCTGAACAACAGGCCCCTCCCCCAGAAGATCAAAGAGAAATCCAGCCAAGACCAAGTCCACTTAACAAGGAGAACAGTGGATTCTTATCTGGACAAAATGACAAGGCAGAAAAACTCACCACAAAAAAAAAGAACAGGAGGCAGTACCGAAGGCTAGGGACCTAATCAATACAGACATTGGTAATATGTCAGATCGGGAATTCAGGATGACGATTCTCAGGGTTATAGCCGGGCTTGAAAAAGGCATGGAAGATATTAGAGAAACGCTGTTGGGAGAAATAAAGGCCCTTCCTGGAGAAATAAAAGAACTAAAATCTAATCAAGTTGAAGTAAAAAAAGCTATTAATGAGGTGCAATCAAAAATGGAGGCTCTTACTGCTAGGATAAATGAGGCAGAAGAAAGAATTAGTGATATAGAAGACCAAATGACAGAGAATAAAGAAGCTGAGCAAAAGAGAGACAAACAACTACTGGATCATGAGGGGAGAATTCGAGAGATAAGTGATACCATAAGACGAAACAACATTAGAATAATTGGGATTACAGAAGAAGAAGAAGAAAGAGAGGAGCAGAAGGTATATTGGAGAGAATTATTGTAGAGAATTTCCCTAATATAGCAAAGGGAACAAGCATCAAAATCCAGGAGGTGCAGAGCACTCCCTCAAAATCAATAGGAATAGCTCCACACCCCATCATCTAATAGTAAAATTTACAAGTTTTAGTGATAAAGAGAAAATCCTGAAAGCAACCCGGGACAAGAAGGCTGTAACATACAATGGTAAAAATATTAGATTGGCAGCAGAGGACTTATCCACAGAGACCTGGTAGGCCAGAAAGAACTGGTACGATATATTCAGAGCACTAAATGAGAAAAGCATGCAGCCAAGAATACTTTATCCAGCTAGGTTATCATTGAAAATAGAAGGAGAGATAAAAAGCTTCCAGGACAAACAAAAACTGAAAGAATTTGTAAACACAAAAACAGCTCTACAGGAAATATTGAAAGGGGTCCTCTAAGCAAAGAGAGACCCTAAAAGTATTATCAGAAAGGAACAGAGACAATATACAGTAACAATCACCTTACAGGCAATACAACGGCACTAAATTCATATCTCTCAATAGTTACCCTGAACGTAAATGGGCTAAATGCCCCAATCAAAAGACACGGGGTTTCAGAATGGATAAAAAAACAAAAACCATCCATATGCTGCCTACAAGAAACTCATCTTAGACCTGAAGACACCTCCAGATTGAAAGTGAGGGGGTGGAAAACAATTTACCATGCTAATGGACATCAGAAGAAAGCTGGGGTGGCAATCCTTATATCAGATCAATTAGATTTTAAGCCAAAGACTATAATAAGAGATGAGGAAGGACACTATATCATACTCAAAGGGTCTGTCCAACAAGAAGATCTAACAATTTTAAATATCTATGCCCCTAACATGGGAGCAGCCAACTATATAAACCAATTAATAACAAAATCAAAGAAACACATTGACAAGAATACAATAAAAGTAGGAGACTTTAACACACCCCTCACTGAAATGGACAGATCATCCAAGCAAAAGATCAACAAGGAAATAAAGGTCTTAAATGACAC